>JAKOOJ010000004.1:129879954-130101670 GCA_022577455.1 Arizona elegans
GTAATAAACTCTTGGCAGGCAGCCACTAGGTTGCTGCGAAGTTCCGTTATCATAAGGAAAAGGATTTTGTTGGCTGGTTTGGTTTTTAACTCTTGGACGTCTGTTGGGTGTGTGTGTGTGTGTGGGACGGGGACAGAACAGGTAGCCAAGCCTCTCACACACGGGAGACCTCATAGTTCTGCATAGCCAAGATGTTTTCATAGATAGCAGGATGCTCCAGGATCACCCTGTTGTTCTTTGGAGCAGATTGGATCCCATCCAGGAGACACTGGTGCAAGAAGACATACTGATCCTGTAGAAAAGGAGACAGGAGCAGGGGAGGATTTGACAGCTGAAATGGGCATGAACGATTGATTTGAGTTGTCTCACAGGAACATCACCAGTGAACAGCAGTATTGGCCAATTTGTTGAGGGGGAGGAAAGATGATGGAGAAATCGCACTGGGAAATGTGGATGTTTATATAATTATGCACATGGCAAGCTCAGTTGGGAGCTGATTCAAATGTGCCCCAGTTCCTGCCAGAGCGTAAACCCATCTGCCCAGCTTGGGGGAAAGTGCCCAGCTGATTTCAAAAAGCCAAGCCAGATCAGACCTGGAAGTCGTAATTGGTATAGGAAGATCACCAGAAAAATCCATGGCTGTTTGGGAGGTCAAAACAAAAACTATTGGCAGTGGAAGATCAGCAGAGAATTTCAGGGCAGCAGGCTAGTCTTGGAGGGTTGAAAAATTAATACTGCAAGAAGACAATGGCAAACTGTTTCCTTCCTGTTGCCAAGAAAACTAAATAGATGTATTGATGTAGTCACCAGGAGTAGAGCTCAACTCCAAGGCAGCTTTATCTTGTCACAATAAATCTAAACACCAACTGAGTGGCTTGGAAGTTAAACAAGACTAGTCCTGGTTAATACATGGATAGAAAATGACCAGGAAGTTCTTGATGGAGATCAAAAGCATCCCATGGAAGCAGGCAATAGCAGTCCCTTTGGCACTGCCCCAAAAATGGCACTTTTCCAAAAAGCAGCTGGACTTTCTTGATTTTTTCCCCTTGGAAAACATTTCACTCCTCATCCAAGAAGCTTCTTTAGTTCTAACTGAATGGTGGGGAATGGAAGGGTTTATATGCTTTGCAGTCATCTGGTTGTTAGCACTCTGAAGGTCAATCATTAGCTCTCTTTGAATAGTTGAAGCTACTTGGGGATTTATCTGTGTTTTCAGGGTCTCCTGAATCAGAGTGGAACAGATGGCTGTGGAACCTTCTTGGGGTTGCTGAAAGGACTATGGGGTAGACAGGAGACAGGCGGGGTCATGTCCTTCACCCTCTGTTGAAGGAGGGTTGTTCAATTTAATATAAGGACCCTCTTTCAAATAATATTAATAACAGAATAACAGATTTGGAAGGGACCTTGGAGGTCATCTAGTCCAACCCCCTGCTCATGCAGGAGACCTATACTAGGGATTCGAACCTCTGAACTGCCGACCTTTCTTATTGACAAGCTCAGCTTCTTAGCCTCTGAGCCACCTAGCCAAGTCCCTTTGGTCCTGTTGCTAACAAAACTAAATGAATGTATTCAGGACATCATTAGCAGTTGAGCTCTACCTGAAGGATCATCGGCCATTGCTACATTAGCTATATTAGTTTAGAGGACCTTAAAAGTAGGATTAACCAATTTAGCAGTCATGCTGAATTTTGGTTGTTTGGTTTTTGACTTGACGTAATATGTGAACTCAGCTACAGTTGCTTGTAAAGCAAGGTTTATGGATCCACATAATATGTGAAATACTGTAGCTCATTCAATCAACCTGAGAGAAGGAAACCATAACTCATGAGTGGGCCTACACAGTGTGTTTTAGGTGTAAAATGCTTAATAACTGCATTCTTGTTGTCTATAGCAGAGTTCCCCAACCTCAGAAATGCACGCACTTCAATTCAAAAACCCTACAATTCTTACGTAGCAAGTGCAATGCTGGCTAAAGGAATTCTGGGAGTCAGATTTTACATTAGGTCATCCAGGTTGGAGGAGATTGCAGTGCTTTTTTGGGGGGGGGAACAACAGCTAGACAGGGCAATTTTCTTAAATCCTTCTTCTTGGATCTCAGAAGTACAGGTAGTCCTCCGCTTACAACAGTTCATTTAGTGACCATTCACAGTTACAAAGGCACTGGAAAAAGTGACATGACCATTTTTCACACTTATGACCGTTGCATCTCCCCCCCCCCCGCCATAGTCATGTGATCAAAATTCAAATGCTCAGCAATCGACTCATATTTACGATGCTTGCAGTATTCCGGGATCATGTGATCTGCTTTTTTGCAACCTTCTGACAAACACAGTCAATGGGAAAGCCAAACTCACTTAATGACCTTGTTGCTAACTCAGCAACTGCAGTGACTCACTTAACAATGGTGGCAAGAAAGGTCATAAAATGGCACAAAACTCACAACCACTGTCTTGCTTAGCCACATAAATTTTGGACTCAATTGTAGTCATCGGTTGAGGGCTACCTGCATCTGCCAACTGTACAACATGGGAAGGGATATTGGTCAAATCCAGAGGAGCTCTCAAAATGGGCTCTGAAGCACATACCCCCATGTAATCCCCCCTCACCTTGACTGATTCTCTAAAGATTTCAGAGGAGATGTTTGCCCATAGATCAGATCTGCTTCTGCATGTCACTGTTTCCCATTCTCTCACCTCATTCTGGATCATGAGTGGACGGTTCCTTCTTAGTTTCTCAACAAATGAAAAGACACCGATCTCTCCTTGGTCCTGGGCTTGGCACAGTAGTGAATCTAGAGAAATAAATGTGCCTGTCCGGCCCACCCCAGCACTGGAAAGGTGGAAAAATGGGGTTGGGGGGAGAAAGAGGCAATCAGGCATGGGCAACCTCAACTATGCTCTCTGGCTGTATGTAGAGACTAAGGGAGATGACGTTGACAGACATATGCAAGAACATTACATAACCAGAGAAGGCTAAAATAGTCCCAGGAAGCAAACTAGTATTTGGAAATCACTCAGGCTGTTTTGTTCCTGAATCATTGGGGCATAAGAAGAAGGTAAAGCACAGTTTGCAAGATGTTGTTATTATAGCCTATGTCAATAAAGTATAGCTCTAGTTTTTGGTGGAGTTGGTGTTTTTTTGTTTTTGTTTTAATTTGATTTATATGCCGCCCTTCTCCGGAGACTCAGGGCGGCTTACAGTGCATTAAGCAATAGCCTTCATACTTTTGTATATTTATACAAAGTCAGCTTATTGCCCCCACAAACTGGGTCCTCAATTTACCCACCTTAGAAAGGATGGAAGGCTGAGTCAACCTTGAGCCTGGCGAGATTCGATCTTACTTTAATTGCAGACAGCTGGTGTTAAATTACAGTGCTTAGTCTGTTGAGCTATCCAGGTTTTCTAGCCTGGTCTAGCTAGTGCAGTAGATCTCATGGGAGATATTCTAGATCAGCCTTATTTAGCCTGGGGCCCTCTAGATATCTTGAACTTCAACACCCATCATCTCCAGCCAGCATGATCTATGACTTCCTTGGTGCTTGATTTATTGGAAGGTGAAGTGAGATGGAAGCCAAGTTGAGAAACTCCTAATCAATATTGCCACTTGGCTTAGAAGGGAGAGTGACTCTGAGGAAACCTATTAGAGAAGATCTCAGCAGAGTGTCCCACCACCCACCTTGGTTGTTTCTTGCCCCAGACCTTTCCACTCCCATTTGACGTACCTGCAGTGAACCAGAACTGGCCCATTATCCTTCATTTTGTCTAAGTTCTCCCTGACAAGATCTCGGAAATGAAGAATGGTGTCCGTCATCTGGGGCACTCCATGATCTGGCCATGATGTGTAGTGATAATGCCTAGCATGACGGACTTCAGACATGATCATCTGTTGAGAAACACAACATTTAGATATTCTGGTCACCAAGGCACAAATGCAGGAGTGTGTGTGTGTGTGTGTGTGTGTGTGTGTGTGTGTGTGTATATTTGGGAATTCTTGATATTCATCCATGCCTACTTCCCTTTCTTTTCCCCATATCTCTTTTGACTAGGGGTCTAGGTACCTGAACTTGCAAAAGGAAGGATGTGTTTTTCCTTGGGGTGCCTAGGGTGGAAGTCACTTTGAAAAGGATTGATCCATGTAGCACTTGTGATTGTATTTTAAGGTCAGAAGGAGAAGGCAATCTCAAGTCTCGGTCACTCACCCGCTTGATAGAGAAGTCACGGATGGTCCAATCAGAGAGGATGGTTTCTGTGATAACAGATACAGTAATATCATCATAGGTGCAGGGTGTGTAATCCAAGGGCCAGTAGTGTTCACATTTCACCTGGCCGGGAGAAAAAATTGGAGGGAGAATACAAGACATTTAATGGAATTTGTAGCACTGGGGACAAGAGCAGTGGTGAAATCTAAAATTTGTTACTACCAGCTCTGTGGGTGTGGCTTGGGGTGTGTGTGTAATGTGACTGAGTGGGCGTGGCCAATTTATTATTATTATTTTTAAAACCATTTTTTACATGTAAAACCATGTAAAAAAAATGCTTCAAAAGGCTCTGACGATCCCAGCTAAGTTGCCTGATTGTCAGAGGGTTTTAAAAAACACTCTGCCGATCAGGCAACTCAGCTGGGATCGTCAGAGCTTGGATCGTCAGAGCCATTTAAAAGAAAAAAAGCCTCTGATGATCGCGTGGCTCAGCTGGGCATGGGGGGCGGGGGCAGGGGTTTTTGCTACCGGTTCTCCGAATTGCCCGCCGCCATTACTACCTACTCGCCCGAGCTGGTCTGAACCGGGAGCATTTCACCCCTGGACAAGAGGTAAAGTTATTAGAGCCTGTCAAATTTGGTGTCAACCATCCCGCTCAGTCACCTAGCAAAGAAAGACTCCTGGCCATTTGTTTTCCCAAGACTATATTCTTCAAATGGTTGCCGAAGTAGCTTAAGATGAATCTGAGGAAAGGAAATGTCCCCTCCCTCCTCCCTCCCGGCCATCCCCTGGTTATCTACAAATGTCCAATCAGGTGCTTATATATTGTTTAGGACAGCGGGGCCCCAACCTTTTGGGCAGCAGGGTCTAGTTCCATGGAGAGGGTTTTCCACAGACTAGAGGGGGTCTGGTTTTGCCTGCTGCCTGCATCCTGTGAATGGGATTTGTTTGCGTGGCCCGGTTTCTGGCACGCTGCGGACTGGTACCGTCCATGGACTAGGGGTTTGGGGACCTCTGGTTTAGGAAACAGGTGCTCTGTTCCCAGCTCTGCTTATCATTACTTGACCTTGGCTGGCTGTAGCTTCTCACATGGCTCAGCTGGGCTTCCATTCCCATCTTCTCTCTTACATTCCAATATTTCCCTCTCCCTCCTCCCCTCTCTTCCCCTGACTGTCAGCCCCGTGAAGCTTGGATGGGTGAGATGCAGCCGTGACATTTGGATGCTGCCATAATTAAAACCCAGCCCTGCCTCCCTCAAAGGGCATCTTTGATGCTGAAACCAAGGGCTGTTCTCACCCGTCCATTCTCAACACAATTTGTGAGCATGACTATGGTTGAGATGCGCTGCTCCCATATCATGCGCCAGAAGTCATGGAGTGTGGCAGGCAATGGGCCCTGGGCTGCGATGAACTCCTTTTCCTTCTTGTAGCCCTTGAGAGGAGAGAGGTGTTATACCAATTTATATGTACATATACACAAATAGAATTGTTCACTTTTAAAATCATTTTCGCATTTCTAAAGCCGTTGCACGTTATGCTCAAGGTTGCCTTGGTGAAAACAAAGCCTGAGAATCGGGAGAAGTCAACAAAACAATTGTTTCAGAAAGACAGAGTGAGGCCTCCTTATGGTCCTGCACTTGGACTGAAATCGCATTACTTCCCATTAAGTCATTAGGAGTACATAGGCTTCCAGACTAATAGACCCCAAAGAGTAGAACTCAATTTAGAGATGACCTAGAAGCAACCACTTCAGTATGTGGTGCTCATTTATGACTACTACTCTGCAACATGATGGGCAAAGACAAAGCAGACTCCCAAAATGGACTTCGTTAAGTGAAGATGAAAGGTTTGGAGGGGGAAAAAAATAGAGTCCAAATTACATTAGGCATTCAAGGCCAAACATATAATGCATCAAATGGAAATAATACATCCAGTTAGCAGTATCAATGATGGAAGATGGGGAGAGGCAATTATTTTCGGGGTGGGGATCATATTTGGCTTTTGTGCTGGGCTGAAATCCAGAAAATAGGTGTATCAAAAATAACAGGATCCAGGGTAGAGTTGAGTTGTTGTCATTAACACTGTATGATCAAATGTAGTGAAGTTGCCAAAGTGTACTGCAGCTGCCAAAAAAAGCCAACGCAGTCCTAGGTTGCATTAACAGAGGGATAGAATCAAGATCATGTGAAATGTCAGTGCCACTTTATAATGCCTCAGTAAGACCATATTTGGAATATTGCATCTAGTTTTTGGTCGCCATGATGTAAAAAAGATGTGGAGACTAGAAAGAGTGCAGAGAAGAGCAACAAAGATGATTAGGGGACTGGAGGCTAAAACATATAAAGAACGGTTGCTGGAATTGAGTATGTCTAGTTTAATGACAAGAAGGACTAGGGACTACATGATAGCAGTGTTCTGATAACTAATAAAGAAGAGGGAATCAAACTATTGTCCAAAGCACCTGAAAGCAGGACATGAAGCAATGAGTAGAAACTAATCAAGGAGAGAAGCAACCTAGAACTAAGGAGACATTTCCTGACAGAACAATTAATCAGTGCCTCAGAAGTTTTAGGTGCTCCAAAACTGGAGGTTTTTAAGAAGAGATTGGACAACCATTTGTCTCAAATGGTATAGGGTTCCCTGCCTGAGCAGGGGGTTGGACTAGAAGACCTCCAAGGTCCCTTCCAAGTCTGTTATTCTGTTCTGGGTTCTGAATATGGCAATGGTCTGTTATTTAATCATTTCTCCCTTCTGTCACACTAAAAATGGCAATTCACTAGGAATTATGAAAGGCTTCTAGATATAACATCCAATATCAGGGTTGTACATTATTCATCTTGGCATTTAGGGTTGATTTGGAGTGCTTTAAACATGTTCTAGAATGGGTTACTCAGGGACTCCAAACTGGCTTCAATCTACTTCTTCAGCACTCTTAGCCAACATCGCCTCCCCAAAAGGCAATAGCAAAGACATACAGGCATGTAGCTGGCGTTGATGTAGTCTGAATAGGGATCTTCTTGCCTGAGAGTGAGCTGGACTCGTGCATGGTCATCTATGGAGAAAGAACCAAAAATGGCACTCAGGAGAAGACTGAGAGCAAAAGAATAGCACTGAATATAAGAAACACATAGGACCTCAGTCTTTCCACTTGATATCCAGCATCTGTTTTATTGATCCAGTATTCTAGATAAGGATCAGTGATTCTCAAGCACTAATGTAGAGCATTAAAGCTCCTCTGTGGAATGAGGACTGTTGAATTGCATCAAAAACAATTAGATTTGAATCAGATTCCTGTTGTTCAAAATTCAAGCAAGCTCTTTTATATTATGTATAGTAGGGATGGAATTCTAGAATGAAAATACAGGCAAAGCTTGCCAAACACAGTTTTTGGAATGCTCTTCAATTCTGTTTAGCAGTGCTAGCTATAAGAGGCACCTGTATTTTCTTCTGGATAACGATACAACATGCCCTCTATGTATATATGTCAGATAGCGATGTCTACAGTGTGGTCAAAAATAACAGGATGGTGGAAAGGGCTTGGATCTCACAGCCATCAGTTTAACCATTTGACCCTTTTGTGGGTGCCCCTGGAGTGTGACGCTCTCCTCCCTCATTATGTGTATGTGTGTGTGTTATATAATGTGGGATGTAGTCTGGAGACCCAGGAGGAAAGGGCTGCATCCCAGAGGACAAAGGCAGCAGAGTTTGGTATGTCTAATAGGCAGGATGTGGGCAAAGATGGAGCTTCTCTAGCAGTTCATAGAGTATATCTATAGTTATGCAGATTGCGGCTTTAGTCTGGCAAGATTCTGTCTGTAGACAAAACAATAAATAGCAATAGAATTTAAAATTACATACCGCTCCATAGTGCTTTACAGCACACTCTCAGCGATTTACAATGTCAGCATATTGCCCCCAACAATCTGGGTCCTCATTTTGCCAACCTCGGAAGGATGGGAGTCTGAATCAACCTCGAGCCCACCATAATCAAACTCCAGACTGTGGGCAGAGTTAGCCTGCAATACTGCATACCATTTTGCCACCAAGGTCGTATATGCAGCCAGTATAAAGATACTCCTCAAAAGCAACTCCATGTGTGACCCTTTGTTTGTGTTCACCCTTTGTTTGCGGGGCCTCAACACATTGTGTTTGTGTAGTAGTGCACAGGGAAGCATAAAGCAGATTGCATATACACTATTCTGCTTCTTCTAAACAGGAGGGAGGAGGACTAAAATGGACCTATTCAGTCATTTGATTTGATGCCATTGGGCAGCAAATCACAATTCACAGTTCAAGAGGCTGCTTGACTGTATCTCCCACAAAGATGCTTTCAGCAACCCTTGGCCTCCTCTAGTCCAGCTTTAAACTCAGTCCTTCTTTTGCTAATTTCCTCCTCCATCCCAGATTGGGTCCCATTCTGGTCATTTTCTTGCAGATGAACAGAGAGCGTGCCTTCCAATGGATTCATCCCGATGGGTTGGAAAGAATAAACTAATGAAAAGGTTCACGAGGTAAGGGAATGGGACTTACATGGCAGAACGTTGCTATAGCGATTCTTAGCTTGATTTTCTTGCTGCTGGGCTACACTCTGGAGCTGATCTGTTCCCGTGTCCTGCAGTTGCTATTATGTAGGCAAGGAAAGAAGAAATATTGACTCAGTAAAGGAGAGCACAGAGGACTTCCAAAATAAGACAAAGCAAAAACAATAGGGAAAATAAGCTGTCGAGCAAGAGTGTTACTGTATTAGAAATTGTCTTTCTTTAAATAACAGAATAACAGAGTTGGGAGGGACCTTGGGGGTCTTCTAATCCAAATCCCTGCTCTGGCAGGAGATCCTATATCATTTTTGACAAATGATTGTCCAGTCCTTTCTTAAACGCCTCCAGTGTTGGAGCATTCATAACTTCTGAAGGCAAGCTGTTCCACTGGTTGATTGTTCTTACGGTCAGGAAGTGTCTCCTTAGTTCTAGGTGGCTTCTTTCTTTGTTCAGTTTCCATCCATGGCTTCCGCTTGCCTTCAGGTGCTTTGAAGAATAGGTTGACCCCCTCTTCTTTGTGGCAGTCCCTCAAATACTGGAACTCTGTTATCATGTCATCCCTGATTCTTCTTTTCACTAGACTAGACATACCCAATTCCTGCAAACGTTCTTTATATGTTTTAGCCTCGAGCCTTCTAAACATTTTTGTCACTGTTTTCTGCACTCTTTCCAGACATCTGGACATCTTTTTTATATTGTGTTAACCAAAATTGGATGCAGTATTGTGTGGTCTTACAAGGCATTATAAAGCAATATCTCGTGATCTTGATTCTTCTGGTGAGCTTGATTCTATCCCTGCCTTCATTCCTTACTTTCAACTTTTTTCCAATGTGTCTGTTCAGAATAAGTCCCACAAAGTCTATTGAGACTAAATGCCAGCAGGATGAGGATAGACGTCTTCCTGACCAATTGCTTTGCAGTTGTGCTAGGTTACAAATCCCATCATCCTAAGCCATCATGCCTTGGGATTGATGCTTACATCAATTGTTGAAGATGCAGAGATTTATTAAAAATTGGAGAGGTCCTTACTTACAACAGTTCATTTAGTGACCATTCAAGTTACAACGGCACTGAAAAACGTGACTTATGACCGTTTTCAGTAGTTACGACCTTTCCAGCATCCCCATGGCCACGTGATCAAAATTCAGACCCTTGGTAACTGGCATCCATTTATGATGGTTGCAGTGTCCCAGGGTCATGTGATCATCTTTTGCGCCCTTTTAACAAGCAAAATCAGTGGGGAAGCCAGATTCACTTACCAGCCAGGTTGCTAACTTATTGACTGCAGTGATTCACTTAACAACTGTGGCAAGAAAAGTCATAAAATGGGGCAAAGCTCACTTAACAAATGTCTCACTTAACAACATAAATTTTGGACTCAAAGGTGGTCATAAGCCTACCTGTAATCTTCTCTGTGCTTTTTGTCCACTGAAGTCAATCATCCCATACATGAGAATTGATGGAGAAACACAAAATACTGAAAATTGATTTCCTTGAATGAAATTCTGAACCACGTTTTTATTGCATCCAGAAGTTCAGGTGTGGAACTGGGCCATTGTTTCCCTTTCTCACCCCAATCCATACTCCACCAGAAAAAAAGGACTTAGGGATCTTAAAATCTGTTAAGTGAAGCCAGATTGATAATTAACATCTGGGATCCATTATTCATACCAAGGAAAGCTTTGGCTGGTACCAGACAAACCATGCATTTCACCAGATATGGGGAAAAAGTTATTCATGAATACAACACACGATAGAGGACCACTGAGCTATGATGCTGTTGCCAAATCTTCTCCATGGCAGCCACAAGATGAGTGGGCTTAAACAGCTAGAACCCCAGTAAGCATAGCTATTGCTGAGGATTCCGGAAGTCCCTAAATTCGAAGAGTGCTGGGAGAAGGCTAATTCGCCTGATAGGTGAGAAAATGTGTTGCTTAGTGTTTGTTTACTTAAAATGTCAATCAATCAGAGTAGAACAGGAAGGAACCTTCTTCTAGTCCAACCCCCTATACCATTTCAGACAAATGATTGTCCAGTCTCTTCTTTAAAACCTCCAGTGATGAAGCATCCACAACTTCTGATGGCAAGCTGTTCCATTGGTTAATTGTCCTCACTGTTAGGAAGTTTTCTCCTTAATTCCAGGTTGCTTCTCTCCTTGATTAGTTTCCAACCATTGTTTCTTGTCCTGTCCTCTGATGCTTTGGAAACTCCCTCCTCTTTGTGGCAGCCTCTCAAATACTGGAATGTCCAAAGAAGCCTCTTTAAGCTTCTGAGGTATTAAAAAAAACCAAAAACCTATTATGCCAGAATTTTTAACAACCGTCAAAAATGGAAAATGATTCTTTTCCAAGCATCATTCTTGCAGGGTTTTCTTTAACAAGATTATTGAGATGAATAAAATGAGGTTATAAAAAACCCCAACAATTGGAATAGCTAATAATAGGGATATTTGCAATGGGTTGCTTATATATAACAAGCACCTCATTCTTTATCAGTTTGGAAACCCTTATACGCAGTAAGAACAGAGTTGCTAACAAATGGAAGAAAACTGCTGACCTATATTAATATAAAAAACTGAATATGATCTGATTATGATTAATATAACTCAAACTGAATGTTTGAGTTATGGAGCACTCATTTTTAACGAACATATTTCAAGGGATCGTGAGGAAAGGGATCAATAGGATTAAAGCAAACTGATGTTTACTTGTTCATTTCTGCAATGCATGCCTCAAATGCAATTGAACCAAATGGAAATTCAAGCTTTGCAGAAGTAAAATTGAAAACCCCAATAGTTTCTAAGAACAGTGGAATGCGGTGGTTGCAAGTTAATTTAAGAAGTATCAACAGCTCAGGTGCTAACACTTAGTTTGCCTACTCTTTCTGCATAACTGATGTTTGCACTGTTGGGAACAATATATTTATAGATATTTCACAAAGATGCGAAGAGAAACAAGAAATGGCTAGATGGTGATTTGTAAAGTGCCCCTCCCTCCAAGGAAAATAGATTGCAAGTCTTATCAAGGAATGCTTCCAATGGGGAGCATATATAAATAAATATACAGGTGGTCCTTGACCTACAACCACAATGGAGCCCAAAATTTCTGTTGCTTAGTGAGACGTTAGTGAGATGTTAAGGGAGTTTTGCCCCATTTTATGACTTTTCTTGCCACATTTGTTAAGTGAATCACTGCAGTTGTTAACTTAGTAACATGGTTGTTAAGTGAATCTGGCTTCCCCATTGACTTTGTTTGTCAGAATGTCATAAATATGAGCCAGTTGTCAAGCTTCTTAATTGTATCCATAAGCATGCTGCAATGGTCACAAGTGTGAAAAACGGTCATAAGTCACTTTTTTTAGTGCCGTTGTAACTGAATGGTCACTAAGCAAACTTTTGTAAGTGGAGGAAAACCTGAGTAAGTCATATATTAGATCATACTGTTCTATCTTGCCTCGTCTTGCCCCTCTCCCCACCTCTTGGCATGTCTCAAGATTTTCCAAAAATGCAGTCATTCTTTTTGGAAACTCTAGGAGTTGCAGACTCTATCCTCCTGGGGAACGTCAGGTTAATAGTACTTCAGGCAGCGTTTTCGTGCTGTTGTCTTGAGGGAGAACATAGAAATCTAAATCTGTTATTCAAAGCCCAAAAGGGAAATTTACATCTTGTGGAGATTCTCAGTCATCCAGTTCATAGTTATCTCAGTTGTGCTTTTTTCTTCAAAAGGCAACTAGAGTTTTTTTTCCCCCTTGAGGAAGAAGAAGAACGCAACCTTTGCAGCAGTTCCAAGATTTCACAACCAATTGAACCAGTGGTGGGTTGCCCCTGGTTCACACCGGTTCTATAGAACCGGTAGTAAAACTGGCGGGAGGCTCCACCCACTGACCCTGACGTCATCAAAAAGCTTCTGTGCATGCGCAGAAGTTTCTGCGCTTGTGCGCGCGGCCCCATTACAAACCGGTAGTAAAGGTAAGTAGAACCCACCCCTGAATTGAACCCTGGGGGGGGGGGTCCGTGGTGATCTGTGAGCTTGCTTGTTTTCTTACAGACGTTTCATTACCCAAACTAGGTAATATCGTCAGTGCTAGTCAACTGCACCCAGGGATGAGATTCAGCTGGTTCAGACTGGTTCAAGTGAACTGGATGTTAATTTTAATCTCTTTCGCCAAACTGGTAGTTGCAAAGACTAGCTGACCCCGCCCACCTCGCCCCTCCAAGGAGTCTCCACACAGCCCATTTTGGGTGCCAGGTAAGTGCAGGGCCCGTTCTGGGAGGGCGAAAAACAGGCCTACCGGAAGTTCCAGAAGTCTGGAAACAGGGCCGTTTCCGGCCTCCGGAGGGCCTCCAGAGCCTGGGGGAGGCCACTTATGCCATCCTGGAGGCTTGAGGAAAGCCTCCGGAGCCTGGGGAGGGCAAAAACACCCCCCTCCACTGTGGTGCAGGAAGCCGACTAGGCCACACCCACCATGGCCATGCCCACCCAGCAACCGGGCACAGAACCGGTTGCTAAAATTTCTGAATCCCACCCCTGACTGCACCCTGTTTCAGATGAGCCTGAGAGCAAAGATAAACCCCCAGAACGATCAGATGACTGCAAAGAAATACAATCCTTCCTTTCTCTCCCCCCATCTCTTAGATCCTATTCTTCCATCCCCCACTGTCCTATCCTTCCATTTCCCCAGCATCAGAACTGATGAAGTTTATTGGATGAGATGTAAAATGTTTTTCTTCTCCCTCAAAGAAAATAACAGGATAACAGAACAAGAGAGTTGGAAGGGACTTTGGAGGTCTATGCTCAAGCATTGGTTGTCCGATCTCTTCTTAAAAACTTCCATTGTTGGGGCACCCACAACTTCTGTCATTCTATTGCTTAATTGTTCTCATTGTGAGGAAATTTCTTCTTAATTCTAGATTGCTTCTCTCTTTGATTAGTTTCCATCCATTGCTTCTTATCCTGCCTTCAAGTTCTTTGGAGAATAGGTTGATCCCCCTCTTCTTTGTGGAAGCCCCTTCAATATTGGAACAGTGCAAAAACAACAACAACAACAACAACAACAACAGTTTTGAAGGGGGGAAAAAGCACATTTGAAGCCAGTTTAGAGGTTCTTCTACGGCAGGGGTCTCCAACCTTGGCAACTTTAAGACTTGTGGATTTCAACTCCCAGAATTCTTCAGCCAGCTTTGCTTGTGGACTTTGCTTTGCTGGCTGAAGAATTCTGGGAGTTGAAGTCCACAAGTCTTAAAGTTGCCAAGGTTGGAGATCCCTGTTCTATGGGACATCCCGGTGAATATTTGGAGAACATTATCAGAGCTCCTGTTCCCATTTGTTTGATTCCTGGGCCCCTGAAGTGTGGGGCCCAGAACCTGACACCATATGCAAAGCGGAGTCTGACCAATGTAGACCACACTGGAACATACAATCCTCTTGTAGATACTTTGCACATTCATGCAGAATAATACGATGACTTGAAATGGAAAAATAGAGGGAGTCTCCCTTGAGCTACATTTTCACTGAAGGGAGCATTCTCACCGTGACATGACATTTTCTTTTTCTTCCCTTCTGATAGAATTTGCAAAGTCTTAGGGCAAGAACTGAAACAGACAGATTTATTTTTTTTTTAAATAAAAAAAGGGGAAAAAAGCTCTGATGGTAAATATCACTGATTCAATGTCAGTGCAGTTTATTTTTCTGATGTTTCACAATAACATAGCAGTGAGCAACAGGAATTGAATCCATTTTTTATATCGCATGATTCGCATCCATTTATATGCATTAGGAAGTATGGGCAACAGAAGGATAGCAGAGTTCGTGGTGGAAGTCTGTCGGATGGTTTCTCCAGAAATGTTTGATCAAAAGGAATGTCTAATCCATTGAAACTCCTTGAGACATTCACCCATATTCAAAGAGAAAGCTCAGTAGAGCAAAATCCTTGTTTCCCAGAATGCTTTGGAATGCTGGGGCAAACCAACAGCCCATGAGCCTCTGACTGTCAATGCTGGGTATTGCTGGATTTTGGGTGCTGTAGGCAGAGTGGTTTCTAAGCTCTGCCTAGAGATACAGGGATTTGAATCCTTCTCTGTGCCAGTCCTGTGTTTCTCTACTGAACTATGAACCTGCCTCCAACTTCATACCTGGTATTCAACGGCAAAGCCAAAAGCGCTATCTGACAGCTTCTCGTAGCAATGATGTGGGAAAGCCGACACAGGTACTGCCCCCAGGACTCTATAACAGATAAATAGTAGAGAAATTGGATCTTTTTTATACCAAAGGGTGCAGGTCAGGTGAAGTTACTCCAAGTAGTTTGGTGGGAATTCTTCAAGGTTGGCCAGTTTAGGAAACCAATGACATGAAGGTCGTTACTTTTATTGTAAAGCTCTAGTAACAGAATCTTACAAGTCTGAATGGGCTTCTCTGCATCCACTTTATCTTCATCTGCACTAAAGAGGGGCTTGTCTGAGACAATTTTTTTTCATGGTCCAGGCTCAAGCCCCTCTTATCTGACTATTGCCTTAGTAGCAGCTCTTCTCCTGTCCTTCAAGACCTTTCCTTCATTTCCCTGTATCTGGCCTAGATGGCATCTCTCTACCTTTCTCCCTCCCCCACCTCCTTCTCTCTCTCTCTGTTTCTCTCTCCTTCCCTCCCTCTCTCCTTCCCTCCCTCTTTCTGTGTGTGTCGCTCTCTCCTTTCCCCCTCCCCCTCCTTCCCTCCCTCTCTCTCCCTCCCTCCCTTCCACTTCTAATCCTAGGGAGTGCTTGCCTTCATCATTGCTTGGCTTCAAACAAGGTAATATGGTGCTACTCTTCTAAAAATCTTAAAATTTATTCTCACCTAGGTAAGCTCACGTCTGTATTCTGCTCCTCCAAGACTTCTGTCCTTCTGAAAGCAAGGCAAGAAAATGACATTTGGGCAACATCTCTTAGTGCTCCCAACCTTATTAGGACAAGGAATACCAAACAGGAGAGTGATGAATTGAAATCAACAATGCAAGACCCATTTCCAGGAACTCCAGAACTCAGTTGTCCATCATCATGATCTGAGCGTTACTCAAATTCCAAGATATCCAACTGATATTTATAATGATAGGCAGATAATTCATGGATGGTTGCCTTATGTTAAGGCAACCTTTCCCTAATCTAGGGCTCTGGAAATATGTTGGATCAATTCCCATAATATTCAATCAGTCCTTACTGTAGACCAGGGGTGTCAAACACAAGGCCCACGGCTGGATCTGGCCCGCGATGGGGTCAGATCTAGCCCATGGGGCTGTCCTGGAAAATGTCCACCCACACAGCCACACCCACCCAGTTGGCCACACCCACCTGGCCCCCCAAGGTCAACCACAGCCCTGATGTGACCCTCAATGAAATTGAGTTTGACACCCTTGCTGTAAACAAAAATCTAGTGCAAAGGTTGCTAAGAATAGGGTCCTTGATGCTCTCCGAGCTTGTTTGCTTTCTTACAGATGTTTCATTACCCAGCTAGTTACTATCATCAGTACCAGCAGTGCTAACTCAGGAAGGAAGTTACCTAGCTGAATATTGAAATGCCTGCAGAGCACCAAAGACTCTAGAGTTCAATCCTGAGCTACAAATATTCCCTTCTATTGGTGCTCATAATCTCAAACATGCTTACCTTGGTCTCCTGAAATAAAAGAACAGGAAGCAAAGGATGACCAACAGAAACAGCACCGCAAAAAGGGATCCAAGGAGAGCCACTGAACACAGAAAGGAAACATAAGATCCTTGGACAAACAATTGGGCTCAGAAATGTATGAAAGAATTGGTACTCTCCAAATGGAACGGGCTTCTTCAGAAACCATTACTTAAATAGCTGTGGTGCAACTGCATAATTTGCACTAAGATGGTCTTAGATCTCACCTGTAGTATCGATGGAGCACTCCACAGGGTCTGAGATTGCATATTGGCTGTACCAAAACGTTTTTATTTTAATTTGGTAGACTTTGACAGGCTGAAGTCCTTGAATCACCACTGATTCACTGCAATTTGGCTTATTTTTCCAGGCTTGATCTGACACGAGGACCACAATTTTACTAACGGGGCTGCTTGGACATGTCCAGGATAATTTCAGACTCCAGTTATCTTGCAAAGGGACGCATATCAAATCACTTACTTTTTCTGGCTCTGTACAAGCAAGAAGGAAAGAGGGTTAGAAACCCTTTCTCACAACTTCACCAGCTCACTCTACCAACTTGATCCACCCCAGACCCAGAGTGTCTAGAGCAGTGATTGCTAACCTTTTTGCCGTCACGTGCCAAAAGCGGCGGGAGTGTGGGGGATCATACGCGTGCGTATCTACACCCATACTTCAATGTCCCCCCCGCGCCCCGCGCATGTGCATGTGACCCCCTCACACTCCCCCCGCTTTTGGCATGCGACTGTAAAAAGGTTACCGATGGGCCCGGTAAGCCCATTTTTTACCCTCCCCAGGCTCCAGAGGCTTTCTTGGAGCCTGGGGAGGGTGAAAATGGCCTCCCCCAATCCCGGTAGGGTTGCCAGATCTGCTTCCATAAAACAGCGGACAAGCGGGGGAGGGGGGGTTAAGTAGTAAAAAAAAAAAAAAAAAATTACAATTAAATTATATATTTTCTTACAAACATTTTAACATGTATTAAAATAATCACTTCAAAACTTTACTTAAAATTCAAAACATCAAATATAATAATATGTAAAATATTAAATTACATTTTAATTTCATCATAAAGTTTTTGAATAAAAAAAATGTCCACTATTTTATGAAAAAAAGTAGTGAACATAATGTGAAAAAAGCGGACTGTCCGCTCAAATAGTGGACACTTGGCAACACTAATCCCCGGAGGCCCTCCAGAGGCCAGAAATGGCCCATTTCCTGACTTCTGGTGGGCCTGGAAGGCCCAAAAATCAGTTGGCTGATGTGCGCAAGTACGCTGGAGCTGAGATAGGGCAATGCTTGCGTGCCCACAGATATGGCTCTGCATGCCACCTGTGGCACATGTGCCATAGGTTCGCCATCACGGGTGGCGGGTCTAGAGGGCTGCTCTTGAGAAAATTGCAAAAAAAAAGAGCCAAACTCCCACCAGGTTCCCTTTTGATTAGAGCAACATTGGGGCTGTGAAACGCCATTTGATTATTAGATGGCAGCTAATGTGTCTCTGGTGCCAACTGGTGGGCATCTGGAGTTTCCAAGCAAGTTCTGACAGTCGTCCTGTTGATCAATCATATCAACCATGTCTTCTTCGGCTGCTCCTGGGTGCCAATTTGCCTTAAATATCTCTGCCCATTTTCCTACTATATGCAAAGACCCAACTCTCTGGAGAAGGCTCTAATGTTGGGAAAGGCAGAAGGAAAGCATGAGAAGAGGATGACTAGCAACAAGGTGGATGGACTGTGTTACAGTGGTGAGGGGTATGTCTTTGGGAGACCTAAAAGACTAGGTGAGGGTCAGAGCATCATGGACAAAAATCTGTCTAGGTGGTCTCTAAAAGACAAAAACCTGATGATACAAAATTAATCAATCATTCATTCATTGGGTCAGGTAGCCCTCCCATTTCCCCCCTTCTAACCTAATGTTTCTTCCTAGTCTACATTCAGCCATCTATAGGTTGGTAGCCATCAATTGTACATTAAGCTTAATGGATAGTTTAGGCCGGGTGTCTGCAACCTGCGGCTCCAGAGCCACATGCAGCTCTTTTGGCCCCTGCTATGGCTCCCTATCAACTGAACCAACCACTGGCTGGCCCCGCCCTTCACCCTCCCCTCCCAGTTACGCCTTGCCTGGCCCGAGAAGATAAGGGTGACAGCGGGGGATGGAGACTCATTCCATATTCCAGAGTGGGAGTGAAGCACCCCATACCTTGCAGACACTTCTTCTGTCCCTTGTTGGTGCTGCGCGCACCTTGGTCGCTCAGGGAGATGTGCGACTTGCTCTCTGCCCTGAGACACTGGCCCAGCCAGGCTGCGGCCGATGCTCTGCATCGTAATGGGCTCTAGGAGGCGGAGGGGACACAGTCTCCCCCATTGTGAAGTGCGCTAAATTTAACTGTACTGCACAAGGCGCTATGAGAGCAGCAGGCAAGTTATGGAGGGAGCAATAGCAGTGGCGTCGGCTGCAGCCAGGCCAAGCCAGTGTCTAGGGGCAGAGAGCAAGTCGCGCATCTCCCCAAGCGACCAAGGTGCGCGCAGCACCAGCAAAGGCTGGAAAAAGCGTCTGCGAGATATGGCTAGTACAGGGGTGCTTTGCTCCCGCTCTGGAATATGGAATGAGTCTCCATCACCTGCCGTCACCCTTACCTTCTCAGGCCAGGTGAGGAGTGACGGGAGGGGAGGGTGTGTGGTGTGGCCAGCCAGTGGTAGGTTCAGCTGACAGGGAGCCACAGCAGGGGGACGAAAGAGCTTCATTTATCTGGGAACCTGAAATTACTCTTGATTTAAATATGGTAAAAAGCACCCAAAGAAGAAGAAAGAACATTATCAGCAAAAAAAAACCCAACAACAACGCACCAACCCTTGCCTGTTTTTGGAAATGGTTCAAGCGAGAACACACACACACACACACACACACACACACACACACGACAGAGAGAGAGAGAGAGAGAAAGAGAGATACAGAAAGAAAGAGACAGAGATAGATACCTGTTTCCCACAGAAAAGAAAACACCAGGAGCCACAAAACCTGGGTCAGGGTGGATGGTGGGAGGGGGGTGTCATGTGACTTTGTGGGAGTGAGTGATGTTGAGTTGGCCACACCCACCCAGGTTTTGTGGCTCCCGGTGATTTCTTTTCTGTGGGAAATGGGTCCAAATGGCTCTTTGAGTGTTTAAGGTTGCAGGCCCCTGGTTTAGGCAAAGGGTGGAACCATTGCCCTCTTCCAATTATAATCTGAGAATAAGCAGAAAAGTCTTCTAGATTAATGGAGAATGGCAGGATATGCCCAGCCCAGACTGTGGTCTTCTCCCATTCAGGCAGGGGTTGCTTAGTGGTCAAGTGTTTATTGCATGTAGAACATTCCTGATTCAAATTCCAGGCATCTATTACTCTCTCAAATCTTGCTTTTTTTTTAACTTTACTAGTCAGGCAGTGGGTGGGAGTCGGGGATGAACAATTCAAGGCTGGCAGGCAAAATAAAGGTAGATCTCAGGAGATAGGGACAAAGATACTCCAGTGATACTGTAGAGGAAATAATTGTATGCATCATATCCCTTGCCCATCCAAAGATGGCACACCCGTTGACTGGGCTAAATTGAAATTCAACCAGTAATCTAGTTGTTTATGCTCAGGGAACGATCAAGGTTTGAGGCCAGACATTGTGGGCTAACTCTAATGTTATATTGTCATGGACAAAATCTATCTATGTACAGCTAGTCCTCAATTTACGAGCACAACTGAGCCTCAAAATGTTGTTGCTGTTGTAAGACAGGCTGTTAAGTGAATGTTGCCCCATTTTACAACCTTTTATGCCACGGTTGTTAAGAGAATCACTACAGTTGTTAAGCTAATAACATGGTTGTTAAGTGAATCTGTCTTCCCCATTGACTTTGCTTGTCAGAAGGTTGCAAAAGGAAATCACGTGACCCCGGGACATTGCAACCGTCATAAATATGAACCAGTCATGATATGACCATGGGGATGCTGCAATGGGGTTGTAAGTGTGAAAAATGGTCATAAGTCACTTTTTTTCAGTGATGTAACTTTGAACGGTCAATGAACTGTTGTAAGTTGGGGACTAGCTGTAGTGGGAGTAAAAAATAACTTGATGGCACATAATCAGTACATCATTCATAGCCTAATTCTTTTCATAAATCTATTATTCTTTGATAAAGAATGGTTTCCCCCCTTCTCCGCTTTTCTCCTAAAATGAGGATTAAGTACTTGTGGCTCCATGCTGCTGACGGCCAATGCTATCTCTGGACAGGGAAGCATTTCCAGCTGTGCTGAAGATGGTGAAGGTGTAATTGGTACCAGGAGTGAGACTGTGCAGGACAGCTTGGTCCACAGATTTGGGGTATGTTTCGTTTCCTCTGGCTTCTGAAGTGTTCCACTGGAGTCGGATGGCACTGAATGGCGAGTTCGGCTTCACCCAGGCAAAATGAGCCATGGTTTGATTGATCATCTGGATGCGGAAATTGGTTGGGGGCAGTGGGGCTGAAAGAGAGAGGTAGAGTATTAGACAGCAACCCCAAAAAGCAACCAGCCTGGTTGTGTTTGAGAGGCAGTCTGGTCTAATGGTTACATCACCAGGCTAAAAACCAGGAGACTGTGAGTTCCAGTCCTGCCTTAGGCATCAAAACTGGCGGTCCCCAGGGGGAGAGCCTTCTCTGTGGGGGCCCCTGCCATCTGGAATGAGCTCCCGGAGATACGGACGATCCCGGATTTACGCACCTTCCGCCGTGCCCTCAAGACCTTTTTATTTCAGCAGGCTGGCCTGGCCTAACTTCCCTTTTAAATTGTAAATTGTAAATTTGTTTTAAAATATTAGGGGTGTTTTAATTTGTTTTGGGCCAAATTATCTAATAGGTTTTTATATTGTCTTTTAAATTTTGTAGTTTGTGTGTTTTATCTTTTTGGCTGTTCACCGCCCTGAGTCCTTTGGGAGTAGGGCGGTATATAAATCTAATAAAATAAAATAAATAAAATAAAATAAAACTAGCTGGATGATTTTGGGCCAATCACCAGGATACTGTGAGTTCCAGTCCCGCCTTAGGCGTGAAAGCTGACTGGGGTGGCTTTGGGCCAATCACCCAAAGTGTGAGTTCTAATCCTGCCTTAGGCATGAAAGCTGAGTGGGTGACTTGGGCCAATCACCAAGAGACTGTGAATTCTAATCCCATTTTAGGCATGAAAGCCCTCTGGGTGACTTTGGGCTAGTCACTTTCTCTCAGCCCAATGCACCTGACAGGGTTGTTGTGGGGGAAAAGTTACGCCTGCCATTTTGAGTTATTTATAAAAATAATAAAGGCAGGATTTAAAACATTCTTAAAAAATTAAAAAACATAAAACATAAAAGGGAAAGCTCTCTTTGAAAGGCGTCTCTGGTTTCCTGCATTCTTTATGCATGAGAAGACATAATTCCCAATCTCTGGTTCCACGGACAGTTGCCTCCGATATAACTGGAAGCCACTAGACAGGAGAGAGCCTGTTGATAGGAAGAACTTGGAAACCAGAAGCAAATCTACATTGAAGGATGGGAAGCCTCCAGGATTCCTTCTTTTACTGCCCTCACATCTTGCCCATTTTGTGTAATGCTCGAGCATCACAACAACCCTGAGGGGAGGGGAGGGGACAGATGGAGAACAGGCAAGTATCAAGGGTCTGTCAGAAGGATTCACAGCCAAGCAATGATTGAAAATCTAGCTTCCTCCAGGGCTGGGATGTCAATCAAACAAGATTCCTGAACCCTTTTGCAAAATCGCACTCACGCATTAGAGTCCACTGCTTTGCAGCTGTGCTTAAAATCCCATTGAAATCTGAGATCACCTTCACCAGGTACAGAACTCCTGGCTGCAAATTGCAAAGGGTGAAATGGGAATCCGGAATGCTGCAGTTGTCCACTTGTGTCCCGTCTTCTCGCCACCAACTGATTCTGTATAAATAGTCCGTCGCATTCGGGTCTTTGGGAGGGTTCCAGGCCATGGAAAGTTGATGAGGGTGGTAACTTTTCACAGTGATATTCTCAGGGCTGTTGGGAGCTGAGGGAAGAGCAGATTTTGTTAGCCTGGTGTCCCAACACCAGGAAGCCAAATACTCTTACAACCCATAAAAGATTCAGGCTTATCCAAGTCCCTGTTTGAGTCAGCCAAAAGGATTCTGGGAGTTGACATCCACATATCTTATAGTTGCCAAGGTTGAGAAACTCTGCTCTGGTTTGTTCTTTGAACATGGGCAGAAAAGAGTTACTGCAATGAGCAGGGTTGCTACTGATATCTCTCATGTTACGCCAGGGTTCCCCAACCCCCGGTTCGTGGACTGGCGCCAATCTGTGGCATGCCAGAAACCAGGCCACATAAACAAGGGAAGCCCCATCTGTGGGATGCAAAACCACGGCCCTCCTGTCCATGGAAAAAACCTCTTGTCACAGAACCGGTCCCTGGCGCCCAAAAGGTTGGGGGCTGCTGTGCTACGGCAGCCTCCAGAGCCCCAGCATCTGGGTATGACCCACCAAACCCTCCTCTGATATTTTGTTTCTGGCCCAGGGCTTTGAGCCTCAACCTAGCGGCCATTTTTCAATCATCCTGTGTTGTTACATAAAGCATCAATGAGAAATTAAATTGCTAGTTAAATCCACCACAGGAAATCCTTGCTTAACAAACACAAATGGGACTGGCAGCAAAGCAGTCACTAAGAGGGAAATAATGTGATCGCAATGGGTTTACCAGTGGTGAAATCCAAATTTTTTTACTACTGGTTCTGTGGGCGTGGCTTGGTGGGCGTGGTGTGGCTTGGTGGGCGTGGCAGGGGAAGGATACTGCAAAATCTCCATTCCCTCCCCACTCTGGGGCCAGCCAGAGGTGGTATTTGCCGGTTCTCCGAACTACTCAAAATTTCCGCTACCGGTTCTCTGAACTACTCAAAATTTCCACTACCAGTTCTCCAGAACCTGTCAGAACCTACTGGATTTCACCCCTGGTTTACAACCTCAAACTTTGTTCATGTCTGTTAAGCAAATCACTTGTGGTCATTAAGCAAAAGATCACCCGACTGTGATGGACTTATGATCTCACTTCTGCTGTCATGTGATTATGATTTGCAAGTTTACTTCCTGCTTTTCACTGACTCTGCTTGTTGGAAGTGTGCAAATGGCAACCACATAACCACAGGATGCTGTGACTGTCATAAATTGGAGAACTGGTTATCAAGTAACTTTTCCAGTGCTGTCACAACTTCAAATGGTCACTAAGCAGGACAATCATTAAAAAAGGACTGCCTCTGATGGCCCACAAACCACTTTGACTTATTTTATGGATCCTAAGCCATCATTTTCTTCACCTTCCCCCTTCACCATTCCCCTCCCCCACCCCCCGGGCACTAAATCCATTCTACCTGTGATGGCATTTATGGTCTTTGTGTCGCCATAAATGTTGCTCTTGATAATGGCCTTGATTTCAATTGTGTACATTGTTCCTCCTTTCAATCCTTCCTTAAGAAACAGGCTTTCATTGATAATGGTGCAGTCGATCAAGCAGACACAATAAGTGTAGGTGTGGTTTTGAGGGTCTCTGGGTGGCTTCCATCCAATCTGCAGGGAATCCACTGTGCGGTTTTCTATTGTGATGTTCTGGACTGACGAAGGCCCTGCGATAAACAGAAGACATTTTTCACAGCTTTCTATACTGAGCAGCTTAGCCAAACACTTGTTGATTCAGCATCACTGCTGAGAACTGCAACAAAATGGTACAACTCGGAATGTGCTGATGTCCAGGATGTAGAAATTGAAATAATAAATAAAGAAGCAAGAAAGCTGTTTTATTTCCCTCTACTCTCATTTGTTCCACTTTTATCTTTTCCCAGAATAATCAGCTAAGCATTCCTTGATACAAAGCTTAAGATTTATTAGGCTATTGGCTACCCCAATTATATTTGTTGTTTAAAAATAAACATTTTGAATTGTTTGAATTGGGGTTTCTTTTAACTTCGGACTTCCCTCCCTTAAGTCTCCTCATTCATTGCTCTTGAGGATGATGGCGCCATTTTGCCAACTTAAAGATGGACATTCAAAAAACCAAACTGGGTACTGTATTAGAAAACAGTATTGGTTCTCAGTTTGGCACTTTAATCAGAAATTTAATAGGATTCACTATGTGAATTATTGATTCATCAGAGTATAGCTACTTGCACACAACTTTGCATATCACCTGTCTTTATCCTTTCAGCGTGTTTGCACTCTTATCTTCCTATTGGCCAATGGGGAGATGTCAAAAATGGCAACCAACCAATCCCTCTTTCCCTGTCTTCATTCTCAGCTTTTGCTGGTGGCTTTTAAAACAAAGCATAATTGTGGCCATTGTAAAGGGAAAAGTAGCAAAAGTGATTGACAGATAAAGGACTTGGCTAATGTCAAGATGCCAGGACATACCGTGGATAGAGGGAGGAAGGGAAATTGCAAAAGCTGAGGTAAGCAGGAAATTCCTGCCATTGACAAACCATCCACTGCACAAATCCAGATGTTTCCTCGAGAACAGGGGCCCCCAACCACTGGGCCGTAGTCCACTACCGGACTGTGCCCTATATGGAATTGGGCCACATGAGAAATGCACCAGTATGTGTGTGCAACTTCAGTTATGCGAGAGGCACCCCAAAGGCTTATCTTCTCTCTTGCATGAGTGGAGCTGCGTGCACCTGTGTGCTGGCCTACCACTCTCATGGCTGGGTTCACCTCTCACCCTGCCTCCTCCCCCAGCCAGGCTGCCAAGCCGATGCTTCCAATACTCCAAAAGCAGAGTGGTGAGAGCAGAGGCTGAGTGAGATGAGCGCATCCTGCTGACCTTCACTGACTGACCGAGGCTGCCTGCACAGGACACTAGAATCCGCTTTTGGAGTGTTGGGCAGCCTTGGTGAGCCTGAAGGAGCATGAGACCACGCCCCCAAAGTCTTCTCTTTTCCGCATCAAAAGCTTTTGCAAATAGATGAAAGGCTTTGGAGGAGTCATCTTGCACTGTTTCAGGCCTTCCATCCCTTCACAAAAGCTTTTGGTGCAGAGAAGCTTGAAGGAGTGTGAAATTGAACCCCAAAGGTTTCTCTTCTCTCTTATGTGAGTGGATCTGCGTGCAAACCAGTGGTAGGATTCAGCCGGTTCGAGCTGGTTCGGGAAATGGTAGTTAAATTGCTGACTGGCCCCACCCCTTTCCACCCCGTCCCTTCCAGGAGTCCCCATGCACCCATTTTGGCTCCCAGATAACTGCAGGGAGGCCTCCTAGGCCCAAAATGGGACGCAGGGAGGCAGCACGTCTCCCCCCTCTGAGGCCCATTCTTGCTCCCACAGGGGTGCAGGAGGCCGAGTGCTGCTAGTCACACCCCCTGGCCATGCCCACCAAGCCATGCCACAGAACTGGTAGTAAAAAAATTTGAATCCCACCACTGGTGCAAACGAGTGTGCCAGCCCACCGCTCATGAGGCCCATTTCCCCTCTCCCCGTGCCAGCTGGGCCACCAAGCCACAAAGGTTGGGGACGGCTGCTCTAGAGGATGTAGGAAAGGATTGGGAAAACCTGAGGGCAGAATTAAAAGAGGGATCAGCTTAGAATCTCTCCAAGCGAATTAAATCCAATCTCCCTTGAGTTCCATTGACTCTTATCTAACTTCAAGTAGGTATTAATGTTAGTTGAGAATATTCCTGTGCAATAGACATAAGTAGCAATAAATCAGTTTAATTGGACCTTCACATGTGATCTTTTGTGCCTGTCAGAGGAGGAGCTGAGATTCAACTTCCCAAGATTCATGCAAGTTCATCAGCAATATAGATCAGCTCAGATCTCAGACTGACCCAGCACTTGAGAATGGAAAGAACCTTAGTTCTACTGTATCAGAAAATAGACATTGCCAGGAGCCCTGGTGGTGCAGGGTTAGAATGCAGTACTGCAGGCAAACTCTGCCCACAGCTGGAGTTCGATCCTGACCTTTTTTTATATGTTTAATGTACACTGAAGACGGCATTTAATTTTGTTGTACAAGGTGCAATGACAATAAAATAAACTAAATTAAACTGATATGGCTCAAGGTTGACTTAGTCTTCCATCAGAGGTAGTATTCACATACCTTCGCGTCAGTGGTGAAATGTAAAATTTGTTACTACTGGTTCTGTGGGTGTGGCTTGGTGGGCGTGGGTAATGGGACTAGGTGGGCATGGCCAACTTTCTTTTTCTTTTTCTTTTACTTTTAAAACCATTTTTTCTACAGCCTCTTCAGCCGAAGAGGTTGTTAAAAAAATGCTTTTAAAAGCCTCTGACGATCTCAGCTGAGTTGCCTTATCAGCAGAAGCTTTTTTTTCTTTTAAAAACATTTTTTCTTCACCTCTTGTAGAAAAAAATGCTTTTAATAGCCTCTGACGATCCCAGCTGAGCCGCACGATCATCAGAGGCTTTTTTTTAACTTTTAAAAACATTTTTTTGGCCGAAGAGGTTGTAGAAAAAATGCTTTTAATTTTTTTTAAAAAAAGCCTCTGATGATTGCGCAGCTCAGCTGGGCATGGGGGGGCGCGGGGGCAAGGATTTTTGCTACAGGTTCTCCGAACCACCCGCTGCCATCGCTACCGGATCGGGTGATCCGGTTTGAACCGGGAGCATTTCACCCCTGCTTCGCTAATGGTTCACCTTCCGCGCATGCACAGAGCATCAAAAGCGAGATGTGATGACGTCCGGGGGGGTGGGGGTGGGCGGAGCCTCCCGCATCCGCCACTACCAGTTCGCCAGAACCAGATAGAACCATCTGAATAGCATCACTGTCTTCCATTCTTCCGAGGTTGGTAAAACTAGAATCAAGATTGTTGGGGGCAATATGCTGATTCTGTAATTCCACCCAGAGAGTGTTGTAAAGCACTATGGGGGCGATATATAAGTCTAAATGCTAAGTGCTATCTTGTTGTTTCTGCTGCTGCGAGCAAATAGTGATTGTGAGACTCACTAGTAGTTATGTTGATGGATGCTTCTTGACTACAACTTCCATTCAGGATTCTATACACTGTCACGTTATACTCCTGCCCAGGAGAGAGCTTCGTCATGCCAAGGCATATATTTGTCCAGCTGCTTTTAGAGGTCATTACAGAGTGATCTCTGGAGGTTTCACGACAGCAGTTGATTGCATCTTGCCAGTTAAGAGTTACAGAACAGTTGAGTTCCTCCGGTGAAATCAAGCCCTTTGTAGGATTCAGCTCTGCGCAGAAAATGAAACAAATGAATCAGAAATAAAGAGATGATTTCTTTCTTGTTCCCTAGGTAAACATTTTAAAATTGACCAGGTCTTCCTTCCTGGGCTGCAGCTCTGGCTTCTTCAAACTGATGCTCCAGGGAATCAGTGTTTTTGACATGTTCCTTTGCCCCACCAAGTTTCCTGCTCTACCTGACTTCCTAGATTTAAAATAGTAATAATAATAATACAAGAAAATCCCACAGATTGATAACAACAATGTGGCAAAGTAGCAACACTGGTGCATTGGAATATCTGCAAGAAAGACCACTGGCCTGCCAGCAAGAAGTGCTGGGACCACAAAATAAACAAAGAGAAAATGAAGAAACTAAATTGCTCTGGGGCTTTAGAATTCAGACAGACAACCATCTGCCACAAACACTCCAGACTTAACAATTGTTGAGAAGAAAGGCAAAACAATCTGGATAGTGCAGTACCTGCAGACAGCAGAGAACACAGATAGGACAGTGTGGACTTTTAATCTTACTTGTGCATGAAGAGATGGAGCAGTTAGGAAGGAAACCACAAACGTTAGCCTTGAATTCATCCCTTTGACATCCTGAAGGTAGATTTGTAGCATTGAGACAATCTACATCCCATTCTCTCATCTCCAATCCTCCCTGAATTAAAGGGCAGTAGAGGACCACAAACTTGCTTTCAACCTGACCAGGATCTTCACAGCAATCTGTGAGAGCAGAAATGAAAGACTTAGTCTCACTTAGCTACAAAAGAAGGAGGCCAAACCAGCTTTCTCGTTCATGCTGAAAACAGTCCAGGAATCAAAGTTTTGGTTTAACTTGATATAGGACAAGACCAAACAGTCTTGGGCCATTGCTCTGAGTATTGTGGCAATCAAAGTGAAATGAATACAGATAGTCCTTGACTTACAACCATTTGCTTAATGGCCATTCAAAGTTACAATGCCACTAAAAAAAGTGACTTATGACCAATCCTCACACTTATGACTGTTGCAGCATCCCAAGAGTCATATGATCAAAATTCGGGTGCTTGACAACTGGCATGTATTTATACAATGGTTACGGTATCCTGGAGTCATGTGATCACCATTGATGATCTTCCCGCCTGCTTCCAACCAGCAAAGTCAAGGAGGAAAGAACTGGATTCACTTAATAACCGTCATGCCATTCACTTAACAACCATGGCAAAAAGGTCATTAAATTAGGCAAGATTCACAACATCTGCCTTGTTTAGCAGTGGAAATTCTGATCCCAGTTGGGGTTGTAAGTTGAGGACTACCTGTAGATACAAGAAGATGTCATCATGGATCAGTTGGAGGCCTATGACATGGTCCAAAGAAAAAATAATGGATCAGGGACTAGATTGGGCAGACAACAAGCGGATCTGTGTTTTGACTGTTCTGACAAATTGTTAGGCTAAAGTCACAACTTGAATCAGCAAATAAATGATACTATCCAAGTCTGTGTTGATTCTTCCAATGCATTATTGCAGTTAGATTGAAGAATTATAGTGCCATCTTGTCCTGAGTTGGATAGACTCATCTTAAGTTTTTAAGTGCTTTCCAGGAATTGCTGGAAAAGTCCAGATGGATTAGTTGTGATTTTCTTCCTTGCCTGTTGTTCCTTGTCTTCTCTGTAATAATGGAGAACATATGATCTTGTGGGTGCTACTGAATTGCAGCTCCCACGCCAGTCTACCAACATGGACAACCATGATGAAGGTTGAGAATTGTAGCTTAATAGCATCTAAAAGGTTTGTCAGCAACATAACATGTGGAGAAGGAAAAACAACAGACAATGAAGAAACAGACCAAAGAGGTTTTTTCCTAGAGTGCGAGTACAACTCAGAGCACCCAAACCAATAACCAGATCTGGTAAAAAATCTTGTGTCTTTCAAATGGCCTTTTGAGGACCATGTTTGACCTGGAAGGAAAATGTACACATTCATCTATTGTCAGTGGCTACCTTACACTTGCTTGTGCTTTGCTACCATGCGGTGACAGTCTGCCATGAACTAAGTGGATGGGAGTGGGATACTTGGGGGAAGTCGAAAGTAACTTCTGTATCTCCCTGAGACACTGCCTCAAGGTCACCCAGCTGGGAGAAGAAGGCAGCTGCATACCAACTTGGACTGTGCTTGAACTGACCATTCAGAAAACATCTCTCTTGAACCTGATTGGTCATGATCCACTCATCACACACACACACACACACACACACACACACACACATGGGGGTCAGCAATGGGAGTCAGTTAAAAGAGAGAAAAATTGAACTTGGGGATTTTGTTGCATGATTCTCAGTTCTGGCTAAGCTTTACTGCAATACACTTGACTTCTGATAAAACTATCCTTTCTCAGCAAATGAAGCCAAGGATTTTTTCTAATTAGCAGTTTAAATTGTTTCAGGTCTGATGTTTATATATATATATATTTTAGTGGGAGGGACAACAGCTTTAGGATGTGTGTGGATCAACAGCTACCAAAGGAACAGTGGTTCAGAGGCAAAGCTCACACCTTGCATATAGAAAGACCAAGATGCAATTCCTGGGATCTCCAGGGGTGCTGAAATCTTGAAGACCCGCTCAAATACAGAGGATCCTTCCCCAACCAGTACCCTTCAGAATATCAGATTTTCTAGCAGCTAACAGAAATGGATCCCAGGATCTGCAAAATTAAAAATCTGGAAGGCACTAAATTGTGGTAGACAGTGATGAGCTACATAGATCCATGGTCTAACTTGATAAAGGACATTATCAACCATTCCCATAGAAAGTGGAATCATTGCTACAGGTCCAATCTCCAACATTTTCCCCATAATTGTTAATAACACATTTCATATGTTAAATTGCACATCCTGCTCAACCTTTATTTGGGAAGATTCCTAAGCTTCTAAGGGCCTTCATTTACTTACCAGGGCTTTTCAGGGATTGCTGATGCACTGGGATTTGTTTATTTTGTCCTTCTGAGAGAGGAAGCAAAAAACCCGAGAGAGAGAAAGAGTTAAACCATTCTATATGTGGAATCTCTTTGAAGCTTTGCAGTGCGCATCAAACAAAAAGATTAAACAAAAGACTTCTTAGTTCACACTAACAGAAGGGGTTTTGATTGACCTTGCAGGATCAAACTGAAAGGACCAAAAACCTTGATGAAAGAGGCAACCTGAGTCTCTTCTCTGTTCACAGAAAGAAGTATTCATTAACCTGCTGCCCTTAATCTTCAGGGTTTTGTTAAATTTCACCGTTAAAACCCTTCCAGATCAAAGCCTTCAGAAGTCTATTCCATCAATCCTTGTTTTTCAAAAATCTATTTTTCATCCTGACCAGTTGCAGGTTTCTACCAATTCGCCCCGGTTCAAGCGAACCAGTGGTGGTGGTGGCGGGAAGCTCCACCCACCTGCCCGGATGTCATCACGGATGCGCCACCCGCTCGCACTCACAGTTCCAAACCGGTAGCAAAGGTAAGTGGAACCCACTACTGATCCTGACTGAATTTTGGGTAGTATTCAGTGATATGATTTTATTAATGTATTATTGTGACCTCTGCATTGCTTCAATATAAACGAGGTTAAGAGGCTTAGAATCAAAATATAATCTCAAGCAGTGGTGGGTTGCCCCCAGTTTGGACCGGTTCTATAGAACCAGTAGTAAAACCGGTGGGAGGCTCCGCCTGAACCTGATGTCATCAGAAGCTTCTGCACATGTGCAGAAGTAAGGCGCGTGTGTGAGCAAAGCGAGCGCGCACGCGTGATCCCTTTGTGAAACGGTAGTAAAGGTAAGTAGAACCCACCCATCTCAAGACTATGAGCATCACATTAAAGGACATGGCTATTAGGAACTTTGAACAGCATTATCCCATTCCAAAACAATTTTGGGGTATTTCTGGGCAGACCTCTGTTAGCACTGACAGCCAATGTTTCTTTCCCTCTTTCTTTCATTATTTTTCCCCCCACAGGGATTGAAGGAGGGAAAAGTAGATACCTTATACCTGATTGTCAAAAATCCAAGTGACCACTGTAAGTCTTGTAATGGTTTTCTGGATATTTTCAGATCAGATATGATACCAGATCAGATTAGATTTTTATCATGCTTCTATTACTTTATAAGCAATTCAAGGTGGTAAGCATGCCTCATACTCCTTCCTCCTATTTTCCCCACCACCACCCTGTGAGGTGCGGTGAGCTGAGAGAGTGACTGGCCCAGGGTCATGCAGCTGGCTTTTCCTGCCTAAAATAGGGGTAGAACTCCCAGTCTCCTGGTTTCTAGGCCAACACCATAATCACTGCACAAAAGAGGAAGATTAGTATTTCAAATCATAGGGAAGTATTAAATTGCAAAACCTATTTTTCCTTGGGATCAATCTGAAAATTTATACCCACATTCCTGCCCCATCTGTAATTGGATCATTGCATCATAGCATTTGCTTGCATAAATTGATTTGTGTTTTTAGTATATATGTATATTATGTATTGAGAAAGAAGGATTCACTGGAGAAAACCTAATGCTGGGAAAAATTGAGGGAAAAAGAAGAAGGGGACGGCAGAGAATGAAGTGGCTGAATGGAGTCACTGAAGCAGTCGGCATGAGCTTAAATGGACTCCAGAGGATGGAAGAGCACAGGAAGGCCTGGAGGAACGTTGTCCATGGGGTTGCGATGGGTCGGACACAACTTTGCAACTAACAACAAATATTATGTATATAGTTATATAGGTGTATATATATGTGTGTGTGTGTATGTGTCTATATTTAGGTTATATGTATATTTTGTGAAGATGCTTATATATATGGGTTCTTTGGGCTCTCTGAGCTTGCTTTTTTTTTTGCAAATATTTCCTTACCCAAGCCAGGTAACATCATCAATTCTAGTCCTAACACTGGTGATGTTACCTGGCTTGGGTAAGGAAACGTCTTCATGAAAACAAGCAAGCTCAGAGAGCACCAAGAACCCCTCATTTCAACCCTGAGCTACAAGTATTCTCCTTTATTGATATTGTAGGAAGTTAGCACCCACCCCTTTCCTGGAAGAGTGAAATATTTTAGGAAATATGAAAAAGGCAGAATATTATATTTCCCTGGATGAGAAATATGAGAAGCATATTTTACAGGCAAAGCAGCTCCCACCTTCCTTCCCCCACCCTTTGTCAATGGGCCATTAAGGCTTGGGCCAGTCTATTCTACATAACAAAGATCTACCTCCTTCAGGCAGAGCCATAGTAGGAATTGCCAAAGATAGGATTAGCCCTCTACACAATAGCAGCAGAAACTCACCACATGTGACCTGGGAAGCACATGTGACCATCAGCCAGCAAGGCCCCCACCCCCTGGGAGTCTGACAACCAATCAGGATACTCTTTCGGGGCCCCAAGAAATGCAGAGCCAGAGACAGCATAAAAACCCGAGGATTTACTGTATCTGCCCTTTTTCTGTTCAGGAACTCAAGCCATGTGATCCTGTCCACCATTAAACCATCTTTCCAAGCAGTCTCCATGTTTCCAGTGTCTGTTTCCCCACTTGGAGCAGAACCCAGAAGGATGTTTCTTACAACAATATATATATATTTATTTTGCAATTTAGGATTGTAAACTAGCCAGAGTTACCATGTGGTAAGATGGACGGCCAACAAACAAACAATTAAGAATCTCAGGGAAGAGAAAGGGGTTTGCAATGGCTTCAATGCTTCTTCCTCTTACACGCATTCCTTTCCTTATTCAGGGTTAAAGTACATTTGTGGACATGCAAGTAGCAAGTGAAGCTTTTTTTAAAAAAGCGGCAATGACATAATGGACAAGCTCTTTTATGAGATGGCAAATGGGTCCGGAAAAGGAGGCTGGTCTGAGCAATTCCTGATTGGGGCGATTTATAGCCCTAGTAAAATAAAGAGCAGCTCACGCTTTTCCTACCTCACATCTCTACCTGTAACAGTTCTTGAACATGTGGCAAGGTTCCAAACACACGCAGGCAGGCATGGCTGATATATTTTGAAAGTGTCAGGGGGGAAAAAGGTGTATTTGTGTAGTGTCTGGGGGTGCGTGTAAGTTCTGAAGCCTCTTCAAAATAGACTCCCTAAAACCAGGGGTGGAATGCTCCCAGTTCAGACCGGATCGCCCGATCCGATAGCAATGGCGGCGGATGGTTCGGAGAACTGGTAGCAAAAATCCCTGCCCCCTCTCCTCCATGCCTAATTGAGCCGCGCAATCATCAGAGGCCAAAAAAAATGCTTTTAAAAGTAAAAAAAAAAGTCTCTGATGATCTTGCAGCTCAGCTGGGATTGTCAGAGGCTTTTAAAAGCATTTTAAAAACCTCTTAAGGTTGTAGAAAAATTGCTTTTAAAAGTTAAAAAAAAGTTGGCCACGCCTACCCAGTCACATTACTACCACCACCAAGCCACGCTCACAGAACCGGTAGTAACAAATTTTACATTTCACCACTGCCTAAAACCCTCCCCTAAAATGGGGGTTTGGATTATACTGAGGAAAGCTGCACCTGTTGAATTAGTTTGCCAGCTCTTTTGAGAAGGCAAAGAAGCCTCCTTATTATGGGTTTGTGTTTGAGGGTGAAGCTAAGAAACAAAACAAGCAAGACAAGGAAGCCTTAGCAATTTTAAGACAGATGGATTTCAATTCCTAGGATTGTAGTTAATATTTTGTAGCTGAGGGCTGAACCATGGGTTCCCTGGTCCTCTCCGAGATTGGTTGTTTTCTTGCAGACATTTCATTATCCAAGTAGGTAACATCATCATGCAAACTTCACTCCCTTCTAGCACTGATGATGTTATCTAGTTGGGTAATGAAGGATCTGCAAGAAAACAAAAAAGCTTAGAGAGCACCAGGGATCCCAAATCCCTAGAATTCCCTCAGCCAGTATGTGTTCTGCCCCAGCTGTGGATTCCCGAGGATATTGACACACGCCAATGGTCCTTATCAAATTTATTAAGTAGCAAGAATAAACCAAAGTCCAGCAAAGGTTGGCAACCAGCCCAGAAAACAAGATACGATAAGACTTTTCCAAAAATGGTCTGATGATAATTACAAGTTGTTTCCAGCAAGAAACTTACTAACGGCATGTGACTTAAACAGGCTAAGGGAGTGGCCAATTATCCTGAAGCCTTATTCTCGAGGAGACCTCCTCCTCCTGAGTAGCCACTTCTGCCTTTTGGCAGTCCTGTGTGCTCGAGCATTGAGGAGAGGCTCCTCCACTTCGCTCTCTCCACTTGAAGGAGCCTCTGGAGGTTCTGAAGGCCCTGGCTGAGTCTCTGCCTCTGGCACCACATCCTCTTCAGCCTCCTCAATGTCCGTCGTGAACGCCAGCTGTGCAGGCTGCTGGCGCGACACTTCACCAGCCTCCTCGTCATCGGGATCAGCCACGATCCGCGCAGGCTGCTGGCGGGCCACAACAGTATGCATTTGGCACACTGCTGGCCGAGGGATTCTGGGAGTTGAAGTCCACACATTTTAAAGTTGCCAAGGTTGAGAAATACTGCCCTAGATCTTGAGAAGCAGCATTTTTAATTCAGTAACAACTTACCATGTTGGCCAAGCTGAAGGAACAGCAGCAGACCCTGCAAAGGAAAGGTAGAAAGTTAAAGGTGGGCATTTTAGGCTTTGTGACTACTCGGTAATGGATCAGATCCAAGGGCATTGTTACTGTATTTTTCCCTGAAGAACTGTCTTCTCTTCAAATGTGAACTGGCTGCTTGTGGGAGCAGTCTTTCATGCAAATTGAATTTGCTTTCTTTAATGCCATGAATGGGAGCTCGGTCTGGCTTTCCATTATGCTTTATCTTCAGTGTTCATTTCCAGCGTTGCTAATAATACAGCTGGGTTATTGTTCCTGCCTTTGCCCAGAAGAAAAGGATATAATTTTAATGCTCTGAAATATATTATTATCGTCAGTCCAAATCAATTCGCTGCCGGATGAAGAACCTCTTCTTTGAATAGCAAGGTCTGCAATCTGCCAGGCTGCCGTGTGTGGGTTGGGGCATAGATGTTTTCTGAATTTCCAGGTACTTAGAGCGGAGAGAGAATGACTAAGTCCAAGTCACCCCATTGGCTTCCTGGGTTTCCCCACTCTTAGGCCAGTATAGGTAGACCTCGACTTAATGATCACAGTGGAACCCAAAGTTTCTGATGTTAAGTGAGATATTTGTTAAGTGAGTTTTCCCCCCCTTTTACGACCTTGCTTGCCACTGTTGTTAAGTGAATTACTGGAGCTGATAAGTTAGTATCCCAGCTGTTAAGTGAATCTGGTTTCCCCGCTGACTTTGCTTGTCAGAAGGTCATAAAAGCTGATCTCTGAAGCTTGGGACACAGCAAAGGTCATAAATATGAAGCAGTTGCCAAGCATCTGAATTTTGATCACATGATTGTGGGGATGTCACAATGGTCGTAACTGTGAAAAACAGTCATAAATCACTTTTTTTCAGTCTCGTTGTAACTTTAAATGGTCACTAAATGAACTGTTGTAAGTCAAGGACTACCTGCGCCTTAACCCACTATAATGATATGTGAGAAAGATTAGTCGAAAAGACACTGCTCAGGGAACGGTCAGATAAGAGACAGCATAGCCCACAACTGAGGCAAGAAATGTAGAAGTGACCCTCGCTAGTTTTGTGGGCAAGGAGATGGAAAGAAGGTTATACTTTCAAACCTGCAAGACTGATCTTGGCCTTGCAGGATAAATCCGTATGTATAAACTAGTCTCCCCCTCCCTCTCCTTTACTGCCTGAGAAATTAGGGAGGGTCTCTTCTGAGTCTCTTGCCCTGTTCAATGTTCACCTGTGGGCTAAGCTGTCCCTATCTGACCATTCTCTTGGCAAGATCTCTTTGGGCATTCTCCTAAGGCAGTGTTGGCAAACCTTTTCGACACTGAGTGCCAAAATGGAAGAGTGCGCATGAGTGCGTGTGCTGGAAACCGGCAGAGCAGCTGCTCCGTGCTCATGTGAGCACTGGGAAGATGATCTTCCGGTTTCCGGATGTTGTGGCCCCGCCCTCTGAGCCTGTCCCATCGGAGGAAGAAAGCTCCGAGCATGAGGAAGAGGAGTCAGCCAGGCCTCCCTCTCCAGGCCCCTCCCCTCTGGCATTGTCTCAGGTGCCAGCCGAGGGAGAGGAGATTAGCAGGGAGACAGCTGGTTCGGATCAGAGTGATGAAGAAACATCATTCCTGGACGCACGCCTCCGAAGGCGTGATAAACGATTGCAGCAGCTTAGGAGGCGTGCTAGGGATTAGAACTGAGTCACTGGACCACACCCCAGAGACTATATAATAGAGGGTAGTGGTCAGGGATCCTTGTGACGAACAAAAGTAAACCTTGGATAGTCACTAAAGCCTCGTCCGGAACTGCTGGGAGAAATATTATTTCTGCTTGGACTTTTTGTACGTTAAGTACCTTATCTTTCTGTTTGTGAAAATAAAGGCATTTGGCAGACGGTGTGTCTATCGCTGCCAAGTGGGAGATAAGACCTGGGTGCATTCCAAAGTGTTTCCTTAACCCTCGGCTGGCTGTGTTTGTGTGTCACCGGAGTACACATGTGCTCTGCCCACTTAGTCTTCCGGTTTCCGGCATGTCTGTGCAGGTGAAGATCAGCCGGCCTGCACCCGGAAGAGCAATGGGTAATGGCTCGCATTCCTGGAGAGATGGCTCTCTGTGCCACTTCTGACACATATGCCATTGGTTCGCCATCATGGTCCTAAGGTCTTTCTCACCTACATACAGCCAATAGCTCTCATAGTCAAAGCAAGAGAGAGCTGGAACGATGAGATAGGATGCAGTTAAAACTTGGTACAAAATTAGATGGATTTTAAAACAGTTTTAGTTTTAAAGCATCTTTTCTCAGGATTCCCCCTCCCTATTTCCTAGGATTGGTCTTCTTCTCCTCCACTTTTGGGCAGTTTTACCTAGAGTTTTCCCTTCCCTTTCCTGTTCACTATACAACTCTTTAATATGATGCTAATAAAAATAAAAATTAGCATAGTAATATATAAAACAAACATATTTAGTCTGGAACAACTGATAGTCATGAAACTGTTGCAGAGAACTGTGCTTCGGATGTAGCTTTAAAAATACTATTAAAACTGTTAGATCGGCGCAGGAAAGGAAGACGTGACCAGCTCGTTACATTAGTAACCTTTATTGAGTACAAGAAACAGTAGCAAGACTGGCTGTGCGCTGCCGGAGCTCTCCTTATATTCGCTCCGGCAGACGCACCGCCCCCTGACAGGGATTCAAATCTTCCCGCCCGGTGGCTGGCAGCCAATCCGGGCGGATGTCCTTATAAGGACATAACACTCCTCCCCCCTAGTCCAAAGAAAAAAAACAGTTCAGCGTTCGTCAATGAACATGACGTAGTCCCGCAGGTACGTAGGACGCCTAGGCACCCTACTTGACCTGCGCAGTCTCATTTCTTCCGCGTCCCCGCCCTGGACGGACGGGGTTCCTGTGGCTCCTGGCTCCTTCCCCGGAACCGGGCTCGGTTCGGCTGGCGAGTGTGCGGGGTCACCCTCAGCGCCTCTGGCCGGACCGCAGACCTTGGATGGCTGGTTCTGGTGGTCTTCCTCCTGGCCTGTGGATCTTTCGCCTCGGCGGTGCTGTTCGGTCTCGACCCGGGAAGAGCGTCTGAGTCTCGGTAAGACCCCGGCTGTCACTTGCTCTTCCTGGGTCTCCCGGTGGCTGCGGTTCTGCTGCGGCCCGGTTCGTTGTGGTCCGGAGGGTGGTTCGGGCCGGTGCCCTTGGGTCCGGTCTGCTCGCTGTGGGTGGTGTTGGTTCGGGTAGCGGTGTCCGCCCTTGCAGGGGTGGCGCAGGTCTCCTTTGCCGGGCTGGCGCTGGCCTTCCCCGTCGGGTTGGTGGTGGTCGACCTGGTCGGGGTGTCGTTGTGGGGCTTCCTCCTCGGGCTGGTGGAGGTCTCCCCTGCCGGGGTGGCGCAGGCCTCCCTGGCCGGGTAGTTGTCGGCTTTCCCTTCCCCCTAGTCCCTGGTCTACCGCCAGTTGGTGGTTGGGGTCGTCTGGGTTGGGTTGTTGTTGCCGGGTTGTTTCTTGCGTTGGGCGGGGGTCCCCCTCGCCGGGGAGTCATGTGCCACCCTCGCCCATGTGCTGTGGTGTGCCCATCTGCGACGGTCCCCGGTCTACTCGCCTTGCGTTGAGGTCTCCCTGGTAGGGCTGCCGTGGGTTGCCTTCACTGGTAGGGTGCGGTGCTCCCCTTCTGGGCAGGTCCCGGTCTACCTGCGGGCTGGGTCGGGGGTCCCTGGCCCTGCTGTGCCGGGTGTCCACCTGGTCGGGTTGGTGTCGCCATCCCCCATGTGGTTGGCCCCGGTCTACCTCGCTGCACTGCCGACGTGACAGTGCCTGGTAGTGTGCTGGGCCGACCTCGTCGGGATGGCGTTGCTCTGCCTCGCAGGGGTGTGGTAGGCCTACCTCGTCTGGGTGTTGTAGGCCTACCTCGTCAGGCTGGTTTTCGTGTGCTCCCCCCCACCTTTTCCGGAGTTGGTCGATGTGATGTCTCACGACCTGTCCATCTTCCAACTCGACGGTGTAGGATTTGGGGCCGGTTGTGCTGGCAATCTTCCCCTTCAGCCACTTAGGAGAGCCGTTGAAATTCAGCGCAAAAACTGAATTTCCTTTGCTGAAGGCGCGAAGCGGGCGGCTGGCGGTTGCGGTCACTTCCGGGCTGTATTGGGGGTGCAGCCGGTCCAAGGGTGACCTCAACCTTCTGCCCATCAGGAGTTCGGCCGGGCTCTTGTGGGTGGTGGCATGCGGCGTGATGTGCTGGGTGAGGAGGAAGTTGTCGATGCGTTCTTGCCAGTGTCCCGGGCCCATCTTGGTGAGGGCTTCTTTTGTGAGCCGGACCATCCGTTCCGCTTGTCCGTTTCCGGCCGGCCTGTACGGAGCGGAGAGGGCATGGCGGATGCCCAGTCCTGCCAGGAAGGACTCCATGGCCAGGGATGTGAGCTGGGGGCCGTTGTCCGAGACCAGCACGTCCGGTAGTCCGTGGGTGGCAAACAGGCGGCGCAGGGCTCGGATCGTCGCTTCTGTTGTGGTAGATGCCATGGGTACCACCTCGAGCCACTTGGAGAAGGCATCTACCACGATGAGGAGGTGCCGCCCTTGCATCGGGCCCGCGAAATCGATGTGGACCCTCGACCATGGGTTGCTGGGGGTCTCCCAGTTCGTGACTTCGGATTGTGGCGGTGCTGGGCGGACTTCTTGGCACGGGTCACATCTGGAGACCCATTGTTCAATGTCTCTGTCCAGTGAGGGCCACCAGACGTAACTCCGTGCCAGGGCCTTCATGCGGACGATGCCTGGGTGCCCGTTGTGCAGTGTCTCTAGTGTCCGCCGTTGCAGAGTGCTTGGGATCAGCACCCTGTCTCCCCATAGCAGACAGCCCTTTATGGTGGACAGCTCCGTCTGTTTCCTGGTGAACGGGCTGAACCTCTCTTCCGTCTGTTTCGCTGGCCACCCCCTGAGGATCCAGGACCTTACTTGGCGGAGGGTGGGGTCCCTCTGGGTGTGCGCGGCCACATCTGCGGAGGAGACTGGACAGCTGGCATCGTCATCTATGTGGAATAGATGGAGCGTGGGGGCTGGGTCTTCCACCGGGTTCTTCGATGGGCATCTGCTGAGTGCGTCGGCGTTTCCTATGGCTGTGCCTGGCTGGTGCACGAGCCTATAGGAGTAGCCGGCCAGGAAGATGGCCCATCTCGTCATCCGCGGGGACATGAAGGTCGGGGTGGGTTGGTCGCCTGCGAGGAGTCCCAGGAGTGGCTTGTGATCGGTGACTATGGTGAAGCGCCTTCCATAGAGGTATTCGTGGAAGCGCTTCACTCCTGCCATGATGGCCAGGGCTTCTTTGTCCAGCTGACTGTAGTTCCGCTCTGCGCCGGACATGGTTTTCGAGAAGTAGGCGATGGGGGCCTCCGTGCCGTTGGGCAGCTCGTGGCTGAGGACTGCCCCCACCCCGTATGGCGACGCGTCGCAGGTCAGCTTGATGGGGAGCGTCTCGCTGTATTGGATGAGGACGCTTTTGGACGTCAGTAGTCCCTTGATGGCCCGGAACGCTGCTTCCTCTTCCTGGCCCCACTTCCAGGAAGCCGATTTCCCCAGCAGGCGGTGGAGTGGCTCAGCAACTGTGGCTTTCTGTTTTAAGAAAATGGCGTAGAAGTTGAGCAACCCAAGGAAAGCCTGAAGCTCCGTTTTGTTTTTTGGGCTTGGAGCTTCATGGATTGCTTCCACTTTTGATTTGGTGGGGTGGATGCCTGTGCTATCAATGAGGTCGCCCAGGAACTCGACTTCCTGTACTCCTATGATGCACTTGTCCCGCCTGACCCTCAAGCCCTTGGCCTTGAATCGCTGCAGGACAAGCCTGAGCCTTTCAAGGAGTTGAGCTCTTGAGTCACCGGAGACGAGCACATCGTCGAAGTAAGGCACCACCCCTGGAACGCCTTGGAGGAGGCGTTCCATCATGGATTGGAAGATGCCGGGGGCAGCGCTGACTCCAAATTGGAGCCGGTTGCATTTGAATGCCCCCCTGTGCGTGACAATTGTTTGAGCCTCCGCCGTTTTTTCATCCACTGGCAGTTGCTGGTAAGCCTGGGCCAGGTCCAGTTTCGCAAAAATTGATCCAGATCCCAGGGAATGCAGCAGGTGTTGCACCACTGGGACTGGGTATGCGCTCTGTGCCAACGCCTTGTTGATGGTACAACGGTAGTCGGCGCAGATGCGCACAGACCCATCATGCTTCAGTGGGGTCACAATGGGGGTCTCCCATGAAGCATGATCGATCGGTTCCAGGACGCCCTGGGCGATCAGCTTATCCAGCTGCTCATCTACTTTGGGCCGCAGGGCAAACGGAACTCGGCGGGGCTTGAGCCTAATTGGGGTGATTCCCTTGTCCAGATTGAAGGAGATTGGCCTCCCCACAAATTTCCCCAGCTTACCATCGAAGACTTCCTTGAACTCTTCGATGAGGTAGTCGAGTTCGTCCCTGCCAATTTGGTTGATGCCCTCGATTGAGAGCCCCAGCGGCTTGAACCACTCCACTCCTAGCAGGTTCGGTCGGCTGTCCCTTACGACGGTGATGGGGAGCTTGCCTTCGAACTGCTTGTAGGTGACCCGGATGTTGGCTCTTCCTAGCACGATGGGGTTTCCCCCGAAGTCGATGAGCTTGGAGTGTAGTGGCTTCAGCTCTCGCTTGGTGATACTGGGTTGCAGGCGCTTCAACTGCTGCCAGTCCATGATGGAGTAGACCGAGCCGGAGTCTACCTCCATTTTGCAGGGTGCTCCTTCCACGTGGATGGTCACATGGAACTTGGTGGCACTGTCTGACGTCGTGTGAGCGATGGTCGTCTGGTGGACCGCTCCGCTCCGGGGAAATTCGTCGTCTCTGCGTCTGGAAGGACCAGAGGACCGTTTGGATGACCTCTGGTAATCCTTCCAATTCTCGCGGGGACGGTGGCTGGAGGGCTCTGGGGCTGGTTCCTCAGCTCTGCAAGCTTCGGCGATGTGACCCCTTCTGTTGCAGCGTCGGCAGGTCGCATCTCTCCACTTGCAGGTTGCTCTGGCATGGTCCCCTCTGCAGCTGGCGCAGCGCTCCCCTTTGTAGTTCCGTTGGGCGGTTTCCCGCCTTGGGGGTCTGGATACCTTGTGGACGGTGGACTCTCCCTCCGACTCGGATCCAGCCGTGGAATCCTCTGTTGAAGATTGCTCTGTGGAGCGAATCTTGTGGATTCCCTTGGCTCTGCTTACTGCGGCAGCTGCTTTCTCCGAGATTTCGGATGCGGTGGCTTCCTCCACCACATCCTTGAGCACGAGCTTCTTCCTGCTCAGGAATTTCTTTTGCAGGCCTCTGTCCCTCATGCCAAAGACCACGCGGTCAGCGATGGCATTGTCCACGTGGTCAAACTCACAGCTGGCTGCGATCTGGCGTAGGGCGGCCACGAATTCCTTGATCGTCTCACCCTCCTTCTGGTCCCATTGGTGGAAGGTGAAACGGTTCGCCACCGGTGTTCCTGTTGGGGCATAGTGGTCCTCCAGGATCTGCAGCAGGTCTGTCCATGGCACTTCTTCGATGTCTCGTGGTGCTACGAGATCGATTGCCATGTCGAGGACCTCGGAGCCGCAGTTGGCCAGGAAGATGCCCTTCTTCCGGTCATCATCGGCATCCCTGATGTTGTTGCCTCTCAGGTATTGCCGGAATTTCACTACGTAGGATTTCCACTTGTCCTTCCCTGGGCGGAAAGGAGCAAGGGCTGGCAAAGTGACTTCAGCGGATGCCATGCCTTTGGAAATGCCTACTGTAGTTCCCGGTGCCGGAGTCTTGTCTTGTTGGCTTGGTGCCGCGAGGTTCGTTCTTCTCTCAGTCCTTCGTCGCCAGTGTTAGATCGGCGCAGGAAAGGAAGACGTGACCAGCTCGTTACATTAGTAACCTTTATTGAGTACAAGAAACAGTAGCAAGACTGGCTGTGCGCTGCCGGGGCTCTCCTTATATTCGCTCCGGCAGACGCACCGCCCCCTGACAGGGATTCAAATCTTCCCGCCCGGTGGCTGGCAGCCAATCCGGGCGGATGTCCTTATAAGGACATAACAAAAACATTTTCCTTTTCTTCTTTTAAAGTTTTATTAATCAGGCTTAAAAGAGAGAATAACAGAGTAACAGAGTTGGAAGGGACTTTGGAGGTCTTCTAGTCGAACTTCTTGCTCAAGCAGGAAACCCTATAACATTTCAGATAAATGGTTCCCTAATCTTTTCCTAAAAACCTTCAGTGTTGGAGGCACCCACAACTTCTGGAAGCAAATTGTTCTGTTGATTGGGATAACGGTCAGGAAATTTCTCTTTAGTCCTAGGTTGCTTCTCTCCTTGATTAGTTTCCACCCATTGCTTCTCGTCCTGCCTTCAGGTGCTTTGGAGAATAGCTTGACTCCCTCTTCTTTGTGGCAACAAAACATTGGAACACTGCTATCCTGCCACCCCTAGTCCTTCTTTTCATTAAATTAGAAATACCCAATTTCTGCAACTGTTCATTTGTTTGTTGCTCTTCTCTGCATTTTTTCTAGAGTCTCAGTATCTAGACCAAAACTGAGAAAATCCACTGGAGTTTATTTGCATTCACGTGACAGAGGAGAGAACCTGAAACCATATCTGGGTGTGCAGTGTTATAAAAACAAAATTCTGATGTCAGATTAGTGTCCAAACAGTAGTTGCTTTCTGTAGAAAAAGGATAGGAATTCCCAGTCAAGTATATACTGTAGGCGGAGAGCTAGGAGGCGGAGTTCAATGCATCACCAGTTTAGAATCATTGCTTTTCCACAAGTGCTCGAAGTTCAACTCCTCCTGAATTTTGTTGACCTTTATCTGGTAATTTAGTGTTGCACTTTAGTTGACTCCATTCTTGTGCATACACTTGAATAAACCTTCCACAAGCAGTCCTTGACTTACAGCAGTTCATTTAGTGACCATTCAACATTACAGTGGCATTGAAAAAAATGACTTATGACCGTTTTCCATACTTAGGACCATTACAGCAACCCACATGGTCAGGTGATCAAAATTCAGATGCTTGGCAATTTAGATTTAGACTTATGGCGGTTGCAGTGTCCTGGGGTCATGTGATCCCCTTTTTGCAACCTTCTGACGAGCAAAGTCCATGGGGAAGCCAGTTTCATTTAATGACCATGTTACTAATTTAACTGCAGTGATTCACTTAACCACTGTGACAAGAACAGTTGTAAAATAGGGCAGAACACTGCAACCATCATAAATACATGGTTATTGTGAAGCATCCGAATTTTGATCACGTGACCATGAGGACACTGTAACAGACTTAAGTGTGCAAAATGGTCATAAGTTGCTGTTTTCAATGCCACTATAAGTTCGGTTGCTAAAATATTGGTTGTAAGTCGAGGGCATTCTGTAATACATCTATGAAAATCGTAACGCCATTATCTGTAGGAACTCCCTCTCTCCAATACAGCAAAATAGTATAAACGAAATTAATAAATAAAAATAATTTCCAGCAGCTCCAATGATTTTGCTACATCGCTGACAGGCTTAAAGTCAGTCTTCTAGAGTGGAAAATAGTAATATTAATTTTTAAAATGCAGTCTCTCTCTCTCTCTGTCTGTCTCTCTCTCTCTCTCTGTCTCTCTGTTTCTCTCTCTCTCCCTCTCTTCTAAAGAGACCTCAGACTCAGTCCTACTGCATGCGTGGAGATACTCCTGTTGCTATTTTAATGCCTATGAATTATGGAATAGAGTACCCTCAAGTAGGCTGAAGGACTTTAGTAGGGAGGTTGTTCTGTTTATACTGAATTACCTGTTTGTTTTTTAAAAAGATCTCATGTCTTTTTGTCCATATGATCTAGCAAAGCTAGCGGTAGGGCTGATCAAGGCCATAACTTACAATACGTTATAGAATTCCTTTTCTTGACTGCTGTGTAAAATTTACACACCACCCGTCCCTTCCACAGCCACTGAGTCACACCTGTTAAGTGCTTCTCCAGGTGTATTTGACCATCTGCCGGTTTGCTTGAATGGGGGCTGTTTTCATAAAATAATAACCACCAAAAACCGACATGAGCACAGGTTTATAATACAAACAGATAATATAATTATCTAATATAATCCAAACAGTAAACTCTAGCAAGGATTTTGCATTTCCTGCAATGGCTTCCTTCTATTCAGTGTCTGTTCTGTTAGGACGTTCCCAAACAAATACAAAGAATAAAAATCCAGAAGAGGATTAAAACTTTCTCAGAAGTGTCTACCATGGATTAATGAAAATAACTCTTTTGTCACTGCATAAAAAATGGGGTTCCTTTTTTTCCTTTCCCCCCTTTTTCTTTTCTTTCTTTTTCCTTTCCTTCTCTCTTTCTTTCCCTTTTTCTTTTCTCTTTTCTTTCTTTTTGTGTGTGTGTGTGTGTTTTTGCTTGTATTTTCGTATTTTTGTATGTACGTCTTTGGTTTTGTGTTTATTGGAAAATTAATAAAAAAATTTGAAAAATGAAAAAAGAAAATTACTCTTTTGTTTTCTGGTTGTTGAGGATTTTTCTTGAATCTAGAAAACATGCAGACAATACAGGCCGTCCTCGACCTACAGCAGTTCAGTTAGTGACCATTTAAAGTTACAATGGCACTGAAAAAATATGACCATTTTTCACACTTTTGTGCATCCCCACGGTTTACATTCAGATATTTGACAATTGATTCATATTTATCACAGTCGCAGTGTCCCGGGGTCATGTGATCATCTTTTGCAACCTTCTGAGAAGCAAAGTCAATGGGGAAGCCAGATTCACTTAACAACCATAGTACTAATTTAACAACTGCAGTGATTCACTTAACAAATGTGGTGAGAAAAGTTGTGAAATGAAACAAAACTCACTTAACAAATTTCTCACTTAGCAACATAAATTCTGGGCTCCCTTGTGGTTGTATATTGAGGACTACCTGTATCCTCATGGTCCCATGATAAAAATTCTGATGCCTGGCAATCGATTCATGTTTATGACCATTGCAGTGTCCCAGGGTCAAGTGATCATCTTTTGTGACCTTCTGAGAAGCAAAGTCAATGGGAAAGATTCACTTAACAACCGTGTTACTAATTTATCAACTGCAGAGATTAATTTAGCGCCTGTGGAAAGAAAGGTCTAAAATGGGACAAAATTTACTTAACAGGTGTCTCACTTAGTAACAGAAATTTTGGGCTCGGTTTTGGTGGAGGACTACCTGTATCACCATTATTTTCAATTGTTTCCTGAACTATTGAATTTAAACATGTTGATTCGGATTTTTTTTGTAATGAAGACTGCTTTTAATTATAATTCATCCAATTTATTCAGTATTTAGTGGAAGTGTAAGACGCAGTAGCTACATTTATCTAATGGATTCCAAAGATCTTAGAAGAATAGCTGTGTTAGAATTAGGTGGAAAATCCTGGAATTTTTTAAAGCCTTGATTCTCCCTACCTCCAAATGTTGCTGAACTAGAGTTCCCAGCGATTCTGGCCAGTGTGATCAAAGGCAAAGCTTGTCAGAAGTTTTGTTCCCCAATACAAGTAGTCCTTGACTTACAGCAGTTCATTTAATGACTATTTAAAGCTACAATGACATTGGAAAAAGTGACTTATAACTGTTTTTCACACTTACAACCATTGCAGTTTTCCTACAGTCACATGATTCCTACAGTCACATGATTAAAATTCAAACGCTTGGCAACTGGCATGTACTTAAGACAGTTGCAGTGTCTGTGGATCATGTGATCGTCTTTTGTGACCTTTTAAGAAGCAAATCAATGGGGAAATCAGATTCCCTTAACAACCATGTTACTAACTTAACAGCTGCAGTGACTTACTTTAACAACTGTGGCAAAAAAGGTCGTAAAATGGGGCAAAACTCATTTAACAAATTTATCACTTTGCAACAGAAATTTTGGGATCAATTGTGGTTGTAATTCAAGGATTACCTGTACTCATCATGTTAAACTCATTTAACTGATTTAACAATTGTTAAACTTGTTTAACAACTGTCTTACTTAGCAGCAGAAGTGTTGGGCTCGGTTGTGGTCATAAATTGAGGACTCCCTGTACTTAGAGGATCACAAATTCCTCAATCTGACCCTTACTGGCATCAGTCTTCTGCAGAGAGGAAACGGTCTCATTTTCAAACACATTGTTTCTTATTCTGTAATGGAATGTGCAGATGACCTTGGGGGATGAGGGAAAGAAATGCTGCCTAGAAAATAATTAGATGAGACAGGTAGAAGTCTCTACTGTATTAACAGACAGAGGAAGAAATTTAGGAAGGACCACCTTAATTGTTCAGGTTGGTTAAAAATAGTAGCAAGCTTTTATCTCCAGACTGGCAACATTCTGTTAATGTAGTCTTACAGTAAAGTAGAATTAGCTCATCTTGTCATGTTTTCTGCCTGTTGCACCCAGGAGCTCTTATCTTCTGATTTTAGCCCAGGAACAGGCTGTCTCTACACAGCCTTGGTATTTCAGATCATTCATGAAACTATAGGAGCTACAGTTGCAAACATCTGGAAGTATGACAACTGCTGGAAGCCTCAAGACATCAGTAGTGAGAGATGCTGGCAGTCGTAGTACAGCAATTTTCAGGGTTTATTTATTTATCATTTATTAAATTCATAGGTTGTTATTCAGAGCAACTCTGGGTGGCTTACAGTGCAGGTTGCCTATCCCTCCCCTGACTCTCTACTCATTGCAATATGCTTTTTAAAAAATTTATCCAATCTTCTGGAGGTGAAATTATTTTTACATCGTGGAACTGTTACTGCAGAGCTTTGGTGGGAAGTTCTCACTGCTTTGTCAGAAGTCCAGGACAGAAAAACAGGAAGGTTTGGCACTAAAGATTTGCATTCCCTCTAAACTCCCACTGAATTATTTGTTTGGTCACCGAGGACGTATGTTTTGTTTCTGGGAGTATTAATCCCAGCTGCATTGTGTGTAAATCCATTCAAAACAAATTAGGGGGTTAGGAGCAGGGGTGAAATCCAGCAGGTTCTGACAGGTTCTGGAGAACCGGTAGCAGAAATTTTGAGCAGTTTGGAGAACTAGCAAATACCACCTATGGCTGGCCCCAGAGTGGGGTGGGAATGTAGATTTTGCAATATCCTTCCCCCAGGAGTGGGGAGGGAATGGAGATTTTGCAGTATCCTTCCCCTGCCATGCCCACCAAGCCACGCCCACAGAACCGGCAGTAAAAAAATTTGGATTTCACCACTGGTTAGGAGGACAAGAGGCCACACACTCTGGAAATGCCTTTAGTCCGCAGAGTGTTTGCAGTTGCAACACCTTGAAAATGGTGTTAAAGGAAGCATAATTTAGTTTAATTTAACCAAAGGTTTCCTTTGAAACTTAAAATACTTCTTTCTAAAAAGGATTTTTATTTTTTATTTTTTTGGCCGTGAGGGGATAAGGACACACACACAGAGAAAAATTTACACACATAATAGTACAGGTAGTCCTTGACTTACGACCACAAATGAGCCCAAAATTTCTGTGACTAAGTGAGACAGCTGTTAAGTGAGTTTTGCCCTATTTTATGACCTTTCTTGCCACAGATGTTAAGTGAATCACTGCAGTTGTGAAATTAATAACACGGTTGTTATGAGAATCTGGCTTCCCCATTGATTTGGCTTGCCCAAAGGTTGCAAAAAGGGATCATGTGACACTGGGACCTAGCAAATGTCGTAATTATGAGTCAGCTGCCAAGCGGCTGAATTCTGATCACGTGACTGCAACAGTCGTAAGTATCAAAAACATTCATAAGTCACTTTTTCAGTGTTGTCGTAACTTTGAACGTTCACTAAACAAATTCTTGTAAGTTGAGGACTACCTGTAATAACACACACTGGTTAGGTTTGTTTTAGTATGTCCTGCGTTCTTAGCCAGTGGAGATGATGGATAAACTTTGGCTTACCGTTTTGCTAGCTAAAGACCAGAATAAATAACACTGAATTAAAACCATCTCTTGCATGGTATGGGACAAACTACTCAGCTCAATGAAGCATAAATGAAGACTGCGTAGCATTATATAGGAATCCAGTTGCAGAGTTAAGATGTTCCTTCTCCATAGTCTAAGAATTATGGTTTCTTCTTGATTGAGGCCTTATTATTTCCACTGAACCCCAATCCAACTATGAGCAGTGCTGCTGCTCATAGTTAACCTCATCCTAGACAAGATTTTTAAATTAACAATCCCAGGAAACCATCAGCCAGTTCTCAATATGAACAAGAATATGATGCATTTTCTAGTTGAATCAACTGAAATATAAATCCTTTCACCCAGAAATAAATCCCAACCACAGTAGGGTGCAGGGATGTGTGGGCAGATAAGAGAGCCGTGCAACATTATAAATGTAGTCATTCTTCAAGAAATTAGGCATTTCAATGAGTTCAATGATTCTCTGGAAAATATCAGGATGTGGCCCTCCACCCCCACATCAGATAATCACGTAATATCACTTGCCGTACGAGAAAGTCTTTTTGAGTTTTCAGCTTTCCCTGAAAATTTAGTTAATTTGACATTCTTAAATAAATATAGTCAGTTGCCCTTCCAAATTCACACTTTGCTGAATGTTGCAATGCAGTTTCTTGCTAATGGAGCAAGAATTAATACAAGCATATACATTTTTGATGGTAAGTAAAACATTTGTTAAGTGAATTTTGCTCCATTTTATGACCTTTCTGGACACAGCTGTTAAATTAGTAACACGGCTGTTAAGTGAATCTGGTTCTCCCATTGACTTTGCTTGGCAGGAGGTCGTCAAAGGGGATCAAACGACCCCGGGACACCAATGGTCATAAATGTGAGTCAGTTCCGAAGCGTCTGAATTTTGATCATTGCAGGGATGCTGCAATGATTGTAAGTGTGAAAAATGGTCAAAAATAACTTTTTTTCAGTGCCGTTGTAATTTTGAATGTTTACTAAGTAAAGTGCTATAAATCGAGAATTATATGTATACATTGGAGAAATGGACATTCACAAATGTGCATACATGTAAAAATCCCATTAAATCTTGTTTTAATTGCTTGCAAAATCATCATCAACATCATCATATTTTCACACCGATTCGCCCATTAGGAAAGCATAAAAGCAGAGGTGTAAATTATGAAAGTCCTGGTGATAAAAAAGATCAAGCCAATGCAGAAGTGGAAAGAACTAGATTAAAAAATCGCAGAAACAGGAAATAACTCCCTAAATGATAGATTAATTACCTATCATTTAGGGACTTATCACTGGAAATTTTTAGGAAGCTGTTGGATAACCATTTGTCTGAAGTGGTGTAGGGTTTCCTGCCTAGGCAGGGGGTTGGACTAGAAGACCTCCAAGGTCCCTTCCAACTCTGTTATTCTATTCTATTAGTTGGGAGCTCAACCCTTTTCTTAAAGGCTGGCTGGGTATCACTTTAAGGAAAAGGGCTGAATGCACAGGTTCTTCTTCTCTAATTTTACCTGTTCTCTGCAATGCCAGCAATGGAAGAGGATGAGTAGTCCAGCCAGGAGATGCCCAATGAGAGTGTGGATATGGGAGAATGCCCAGTGATTTCCAACACCTGATGCTGGCCTTAAATGCAGAGATCCAGTTGGTTTAGGTATGAAGTAGATTACTTTTGATACAATGATCCAAGATACAATGCATACCAAAGAGCAGGTGGTTTCGAATTTGCCTGTTTTTAATTCACTTACCAGCACCAGGGAGTGCCAGCTTCCTTCTGGATGAAGAAGACTAGATGCCATCAGATAGGTAGAAAGTCCCAAGGTAGAAAGTCCCCAGAGAGAGCTCACATCCCAACAACCTGCAACTTCTAGTTGATCTTGGTAATTTGCCAAGCTCTTTTCAGATCCTGTGTCCTTCCTTTTCTCCCACCCAAAACCCAGGAGGAAGTTGTCTGCCTGGAAAACAAACCCACACATACAGTTATATTTTTGGCCAAATGAAGTCCCACCCCTTTGTTTGAAAATAGCACCAATGGAAGCACTTTTGTCCAATGCAAATTGGAGCTGTGGGCAGCTCCTACAGTCTAGGTAGGACCTCAGGGAGAAAGGAGATCCATTCTCTTGACACACCATGAACAGGACAGTGGTGATGAGGATGAGAAAAGGCATTAACCTTGCTATTCTCCTCACCTGCCATCTCAATGTATGTTGGGGAAAGGCAAATGCTGGATGAATGCAGGGGACTCTGTGTGGATGAGTTCATGCATGTGTGACCTGAGCCCACCATCTTCACCCAATTTATGATCTATCCCTCTCATGCCTTCTTTCAAGGGTTTCGTGCAGACCACAAGGTGGTGAGAACCACGACCTCCCCATTCCAAATAATATTGTCTTCTCCTAATTCCCACAACTCCTAATCCCTTCTGAGGCCAGTCAACTGAAAGTGAAGAGAACTGGAATTGCATCTTTCAAAGAACCTGTAGACCAGTGGTGAAATCCAAATTTTTTTACTACCGGTTCTGTGGGCGTGGCTTGGTGGGCTTGGCGTGGCTTGGTGGGCATGGCTTGGTGAGTGTGGCAGGGGAAGAATACTGCAAAATCTCCATTCCCACCTAACTCCAAGGGAAGAATACTGCAAAATTCCCATTCCCTCCCCACTCCTGGGGCCAGCCAGAGGTGATATTTGCCGGTTCTCCGAATTACTCAAAATTTCCACTACCAGTTCTCCAAAACCTATCAGGATCTGCTGGATTTCACCTCTGCTCTAGACTGGAGAAAGTTGCTTTGGAGTCATATTCAGGTTCTCCTTGCTTTGAGGGTTGTTTTTTAAACATTTATGGGGCTGTACATTTTTAAAAAGTTTTTTGAGGAAAGAACAGGCCTAATAAGTTAACTCAAGCCTGGAGAAGATCAACCTTAATGTACCTCCACCCAAACTCCTACATTTCTTGGCACCTTGAATTAAACAAAGTCTTTGAGAAAACCTGAAAATGTACTCCGAGTTTCTTCAGGGTTCTTCCAGCCAGTTTTCCTTATTCTTGGAGTTCTCCATTAGCATGGCTAACAGCCGGGAATTCTGGGTGATGTAGCTTCCACACATCCAGAGGACACCAGGTTGGAGAAAGCTATGATAACGGCTCAGCAAAGGGAAACTGAACTGTCACACTCTGCATTCATGATTCCTACTCCCTGGCAGCTACATATCTAGCTCTGTACACATGAGAAGGAACAAAGAGATTCATTGTGCTGCACAATTATAATGTACTAGCCTTGTTTGTCCTTTGTAAACAGGACTTACTTTCCATTAAGCTAAATTAACGGAGTTCATTTACAACAGCTACTGTATAAAGGTTAAAACATATGAAAAACAGTTGCAGGAATTGGTTATGTGTAGTTTAATGAAAAGAGGGACTGGGGTGGCATGATAGCATCATTCCAATATCTAAGGTGTTGCCACAAAGAAGAGGGAACCAACCTATTCTCCAAAGCACCTGAAGACAGGACAAGAAACAATGGGTGGAAACTACTCAAGGAGAGAACCAACCTAGAACTAAAGATAAATTTCCTGACAATTAGAACAATTAATCAGTGGAAAACTTGCCTTCAGAAGTTGCAGATGCTCCAACACTGGAGGTTTTTAAGAAGAGATAAGACAGAGATTTGTCTGAAATGGTATAGGTTTCCTGCTTGAGCAGAGAGTTGGACTAGAAGACCTCCAAGGTCCCTTCCAACTCTGTTTTTCTGTTATATATATTTCTTACAGTCTTTAGTCTCCTTTATTTTAGTATAAAACTTTTTCCAGTTAAAACCTGTTCTCATTCTTTCTGATTCTTCCTTGCCATATAAAGTCCTTTCATTCACTAATACAGAGTTGCATTTAACGATTTTTAACGGAAAATGGCCCACAAAACGGCCCAAAAACAGCCCCCAAAACGCCCAGAAATGGCCGAGAAAACAGCCTGTTTTTTGCCCATTTTTCAGGTCATTTTCCGGCGCTCTGGTGCCTGCAAAGACCAACTGGCCGACATGCATGTGTGCGCTGGAAACCGGAAGAGTAGCTGGCGACAGCGCACATGCCCAGAGAGGGCTCTGCATGCCACCTCTGACACATGTGCCATAGGTTCGCCATCACAGCTCTAGGACTTATTCACAATTAGATCATATATATATGTATATATATATAGGTCTTTGGTTATTCGGGTCTTCTCCCACGTAAAATTGGAAGTGTCTTGGCGACGTTTCGACGAAGTCTCATTTGTCATCTTCAGGCTGGTGTTCTCGGCTTCGTGCTTCCAGGAGCAATATATATACAGAGGCAGTTGTGAAATGCTCCCAGATAGGACCGGATCACCCGATCTGGTAGCGATTTTTCCCTGTGGTTCGGTGATCTGGAAGCGATCGCCGCCCGGGTGTCATTACTTCCTGGTTTTAACCAGGAAGTAATGTTTTTTTACCTTCTGTGCATGTGCAGAAGGTTTTGTGCATGTGCAGACGGTGTGCACGCACATGACATGCATGGGCGGAGCGTGAGCTTCCGAACCGGAAAGGAAGGTAAGTAGATTTCCCCCTTGTACAAAGGCAATACTAATTTGCTGTCCCTAAAACTGCTACACTTTCTGAGTAGACTGAAAAAGAAGGATAAACCAATTGGGAGGAAAAAGTTAGAGATATTGGGAAAGAAGAGACAAAAACAAGAAAGACTTTCCCCTCTAATTTTACATTTTAAAAACATGAGTAAACCACATTGAAAACTTCAGGGAGCTGAGGATTCAAATAATGATCTGTGTGGGTGTGTTGCCTCCAAACTGCATTGAATTACATTCACATTGAAATGCAAATGAAATTAATTTTTCCCCATGTATAGCAAGAAGAGAAAGGATGAGTCAAAAGAGGAAGCAAAAAAAAAAAAAAAAAAGGAAGAAAAATTAAGTAGAATATCCCCAGAAAAAAATCCTTCAGAAAGGGTGGTCAGTTCCCGCTTCTTTGTTTTCAGCCTTTTTTATATGATTGGTGGTGGTGGTGGGGATTCTTTTTTTCTTTTTTTCAGCCTTTTCTATAAAAAGGGGGCTGTCACAGAGAAGAGGGGATCAACCTAGTTTTTTCAAAGCCCCTGAGGGCAGGACAAGAAGTAACCGATGGAAGATTATTATGAAAGAGAGCTCCAACCTAGAATTAAGGAAAAATTTCCTGACGGTGAGAACAATCAACCAGTGGAACAACTTGCCTTCAAAAGTTGTGGGTATACTTCATACCTGGAGGTTTTTAAGAAGAAATTGGACGACCATTTCTCTGGAATAGTATAGGGCCGAGATGGCGAACCTATGGCACACGTGCCACAGGTGACACGTGGAGCCGTATTGATGTGCATGTGAGCATTGCCCTAGCTTAGCTCCAGCATGCATACGTGCGCTGGTCAGCTGATTTTTGGGTCTTCTGGGCCCACTGGAAATCAGGAAATGGCTGTTTCCGGCCTCCGGGGGGGGGTCTCCAGAGGGGATGGGGAAGGCTGTTTTCACCCTCCCCAGGCTCCTAGAAAGCCTCTGGAGCCTGGGAAGGGCAAAAAACGGGCCTACTGGGCCCACTGTGCCATTACATGCCAAAAGCGAGGGGAGTATGGGGTGGGGGGTTGCACGTGCATGTGTGTGGGGGCAGGGCACATAGTATTATGGGTATGGGCACACGCGCATGCAATCATCCCGCACTCCCCTAGCTTTTGGCATGCGATGGCAAAAAGATTAGCCATCACTGGTATAGGGTCTGCTGCTTGAGCAGGGGATTGAATTAGAAGACATTGAGAGTGTTAGGATATGGTTTGAGCCTAACAAGTTGTCCAGGCAATATATGTGTTCTGTGACTTTAACTGAATACGTATTGTGTGACTTTAAAGTTTTACTGCTGATTCATTGTAATGCTGAGTCATGCTGTAATTAGATAATCACTAGTTGTAAACGTATTTAAGAAAGGTACTGTAAAGTATTTAGTTGATGATATGCTACCATAGTGTGTGGATTTGCTACCATTGTGTTATCATCGTTGGATGGATCTGCTACCATCGTGGTTTGTGAACCAGAGTGAGTCTGTTGTTCTAACCAACTACTGTTTATGTGGTAAGAAGATTTTTGTATCACTGGACTGATATCTTGGATTGATTTAAAAGACAACGAGATTGTTTTTTCCCTATAAAGTAATCTTTTGATAAACCAGTTTGCACATCTCTTATTCATTGCTCTCAGCAACATTTCTCTGTGCTCTATGCTCTGCTGGTTGGTAACACAACAACAATATCCTTAACAGAGAGTCTCTTCCAACACTGTTATTCTATGTTCTATAAAAAGTAAAGTTTCAAATTAAGATCTACTCTTGGTGGAAACACAAGAGGTCCACCTAGTTTTCTTGACAAAAAAGTGCTGTTTTTCACCTCTAAAGGCTTGGCCCCTCTATATTGCGCTTGGCACCCAAGCATTTGCAAGGTAACCTACTTCAGAAAGAGATTATCCTTCTGGCGCACGAAACCCAGGAGGGTCGATTAAAAATCATCCACCCCTTGTGGGCTATGATATCAAAGGAGGGGAGCTGGAGATGTAGTTTCTTCAAATCAGCCTCCTGTCCCCATCACGGTGGCACCTCTTGTCCCAGAAAACATATAAAAACTTTTTTAAGTCATATAGAAGCATGTAGTATGCTCTGACATCAGTTCTGGATCTTTGTTTTTTCAAACAAATGTTTTATGGATTTCACACCTTGCTAAATGCCCTGATGTCAGCATTCCAGAACACTCTCGCTCCAAGTAAAGACGCAGAAGCAAACATTTTCCAAAGTTCTCTTTAGTAGAATAGGTGTTGTGACTCCGACTCCTGAGCCTGTCCTAACAGAGAAAGAGGACTCAGAAGGTGATGGGGGGGAACTGATAAGGCCTCCCTCTCCAGGACCCTCCTCTCTGGCAATGCCTCAGGTTCCATCCGAAGGCCAAGAGGAACAGCCTGGGATATGCCAGGAGGAAAGCATATCGGAACAACAACAGATAGGGAGTGAGGATGATGAATCCTGGCTTGATCCCAGGCAGCGTCGGAGGGAGAAGCATGCACAGCAATGAAAGAGGCGTGGAAGGGCCAGAGATTGAGCTGAGTCACTGAGCCACACCCCACAAGGAATAAAAGTGGGTGTGTTTGCTCTTCAGGCTTTGTGACAGTCAAAGTTAAAAACCTGAGAGTCACATCCCGTTACCTGAAATCTGGCTTGTATATATTTGGATTGGACCTTGGCTAACTCTTGCTTTGTGGATTACTTTTTTGCTACTGGATCGGACTGAGGATAAACTCTCTCTCGCTTACTGTGAGTGAAAACTGACTTGGCAGGCATTTCGCAGTTTACTGCCAAAACTCTTATCTGCAAGGGATTCTAGTCTGATTGCATAATAAAACCTTGGCAGGCGTGCCTGGTTGTGTGTTTGCCTGTGTAGGGAAGTGGGGACAGAACAATAGGTAAACTGGCACATCTGGGAAAACCCGAATCTGAGAGGTCCGGGTTTTCCTTCAGTAAATCAAAACCCCAAAAACCATCCCCTCAGTCCACAGTCGATCACATGCTCCAATCAACGTCCGTCCCATCTCTACTCAGCACTCCGACCACTCCTTCTCCAGATGCCAGATCGCCCTGACCTTGACCAACAGGAAGAATGCCATTATGTCTACCAATAACCCCTCTACTAAATCCCCCCTCCTACTTCCCCACAGGAGAAGGTGGCAGCATGGAAACTTCCGGCCTAACATGGCTTCCAAAGCTGATACTTGAATCTGTTGGAGTAGGCAATCTACAAGGATGACCAATGGATGGATGGATGGATGACTTGCCTTTGTTATCTTCTTGCAAGATTTTACCATTTTCCAGCTGAGAGTACAACCCTGGATTTCCTAGTAGTGTACCATAAAAGTACTAATGCTGCTTTAGCTTCCCCTTGCCTTACCAAGCTTGGCTAGATGCAGTTACCTGAGCTGAAAAGTGGCTTTCTATGCCACCCTTCTTACACTGTAATTGGTTTCTTTTTCTATTGCTTTCCTAACCCCATTCTGTCTTCTGCCGTTGCATGCCCTTCCCTTCAATCTAAATAGCTCGCTAGTGGAATCTGCCCTGTAAAAGTGAAGAGGGCAATATGGACAGCTCAATTTGACACATGAGGAGAAGAAGGTCCATATGGCAAGAGACCATTTGGAATGGAGAAACTCACCTGTTGGCCACATGGGATGCTTGTGAGTACCATTCTTGGATCCCCAAGCAAAATACAAAGGTTTTCAAGAAATAACATCACGGGAAAGGAAGCATCGTTTGAGAGGTATTTGAATGGATAACAGTAGGATAGGAAGGAAGGTCCAAGCCTGAGGAAGACGGCCCTGAAAGTTAGTTCTGACTAGGAGAAGGAAATACACAACCAGACCTATATTATGTTCACACAGTGCAGCTAACTATCTGGGCTGCTTTAATTAGGCAACAAAACAGATGTTTGTTTGTTTTTTTAGCAAACATATCTTTTAAATAAAATAAATACTCATAATTCTTTTTGTCATTAGCTCTTTTATTATTAGATTATTGACATCATCACACACACCCCGGAAGAGAATTGTGAAATAACAATGAAGATAGGAAATGTGGAGGACACGGCAGCTGTTCTTAGAACCATTTGGAGTCAGAACCTGAACTTCTGAAAAGAATCTGACCAGAGCTTCTTCCAAGGTGGTGTCCTCCATGAATACAGCCCTACATTTCTTGAGAATCCACAAAGTCCATACTGTCTGAGGATTATGGATATAGCTGCTGCTGACTACTCACAATTGTTGGCCCATGGGAGTTGTAATTTCAGAAGTTGGTTGAATTTGAGAAGTGTGAATTTGACAGGCAGAAGGCCTGGCAAAACTTTGATGCTGAAGGTCAATCCAGAAGTTCAATTCAAGACTCAGTTCTCCTTTGAGGAAAATTTCGGAGAATCTACTGAGAGGGCAATCAAGGTTTGGGCGAGGTAGTAAGTGCTCATGTACAGGACACGGGCGAGAGGATGGGGGGTGCAGAATTTGTCATGGGCAACCAACATATCAGACACGATGAAGACCAAGCTGCCTGCTGAAGCCAACCTTTTGGAGCAAGACAATGCACGCCAGGTCATGACGCCAAGGAGGCCTGAATAAAACAGCACTGCCCACGTGTAGAAACCTGACAAACAGGGCAGCAGGATCACCACGTAATTCACAGCCACGAGTCCCTGGATGACCAGGAAGGTGAGAGGTTGAAGGGGAGCCCGGCTAAAGGCTGCAATGTAGCAGATGTGGCAGATGGCAAAGGCACCCATTCCTGTAAAGGGGAGAAAAGACAAACCAATAACAACAGCCACATGAGCTGCATTGCTCCATCAAGATCAGCCACCGCCAGTTCAGTCATTCTAGCAGCCTCCTCTGTCTTATGACTTCAGATGCACAGGATTATTCTATAATTGCAGTTTGCTAAGCCAAGAAAAGGCACTCTGAGTATGACCTACAAAATTGCCTCATTCAGTCCAGGACTATTGTCTACCTTCTGTCCCCAATTTGGTGTCTAAGTGCTCTTTTCAACTGGGAAAGAAAAGATACAGGCATAACAAGGCTAAAGGGTAGCTATGTTTATTCCTGATAAATATTTAATGCCTTACTCTCTAATGCATGCTCTGAAAAGGAAGAACATGACACAGGCAGCCTGTTTCTTGAAGGCTGTATTATTACATGTGTTTTGGTGTCTCACTTTCTCCTTCCCCCTTAAATGAAAGCTCCCTGACAAAATGGAGTATTGTGGCAAAATCATAAGCTGATCGCCTCATCTTTCGTGTGCATCCATTTTTTGACCAACAGAAGCTGTTTGTGGCCTCTTCAAACCCTCAGTTTACCTTGTTAATATTTTATGGGTGGGGTTGGCCAGGGGGCACATTTTCCAAGAACTAGATTGCAACCCACCTGCCATCTGCTTATCTCTAAGACCAGAGATATTCTTGGAAATAAAGATGATATTTTAGGTGTAGGAATGCTTTTAACAGTACAGGTAGTCCTCCACTTATGACCATTCATTTAACAACTGTTAATGGTGCTAAGTGACTTGCAATTAAGCCTTGGACTTACAACCAGTACTAACACTTACAACTATCACGGCATCCCTGCAGTCATGTGATTACAATTCTGGTGATTTAATAGAAAAGAACAGAGTTGGAAAAGACCTTGGAGGTCTTTTAGTCCAACCCATTGCTCAGGAAACCCTGATTTGCAACCAGCATGTATTTATAAGAGTTGCTGCATCCCAGGGCCATCTGGTGGCTGTTTGTCACCCTCCCAAGGGGCTTCTATCAAGCGAATTCAATGGGGGAATCCAGATATGCTTAAGGACTACAGCATTTGCTTAACAACTGTGGTACAAAAGTTGTAAAATCAGGCACAACTGAACGACTACATTGCTTAGGGATGGAAGTTCACAGCTCTAGTCATAAGTTGAGGACGACCTCTGTCCTTTGAACAGGTGGGGCAGAGAGTTTAGTGGTAACCAAGGGATGTATCTGTGGCACCAGAATGAAACCCACAAACTGCCTTTGACAGTATTAAAAGTGTTCATCAGAAAGTATCTTGATGTCCTTCTCAATCTATTAATATATAGCAAACAACTCCAAAGAGCTACTACTGAGAATTTACTACAGAACTTTTTCTTCCATGAATGAGATATTCATCTCTAAAGGAAAGTAGCCTAGCTTTACTATACTTTCAATAGATGAAATTCATGTACAATATTTGTTTTCCATATATGTTCATAATTTTGTTTTTTTTAAAAACTTGGTGATAGGTGAGATGATTTCTTGTTTCATCTTAATCCATAGATTGGGATTTCTCAAACTATAAGGCAGGCTAAATCCCCTTGCTTGTTTCTGCAAGAATAAGATCAGCCTTTCCCAATCTGGTACTTTCCAGCTCTGTCAAATCCCAGGACCCATAACTGTCAGCCACTCCAAAGACAATCAAGCCTCAAATTGCAAGAGCTGGATTGGATGTGCTACCATATTAACGTTGTCTTTCTGTTTACATGTTTGTAAGGAACAGGATATATACAGCTATTCAAACCAGTTCTGGGCATTGTCATCCTCCATATTTCCTCCCAGATGTTTTATTTATTTATTTTGGAAAATTTATACAGCTGCCTACTCACTCATGGGGACTCTATGTTGCAATAAATACCCGTATATCTTTAGATTTTTATACCTTCTCATTGCATTTGTGATATGCATTTAACTGGCTCCCTCGTGTGACGGGAATTGGTATTAGACATGACAAAGTGCAAATTACAGGTAGTCCTTGACTTACAACAGCAATTGAGCCCAAAATTTCCATTGCTAAGTAAAACAGCTGTTAAATGAATTTTGTCCCATTTTACAACCTTGCTTGCCACAGCTGTTAAATAAATCATTACAGTTGTTAGGTGAATCTGGCTTTCCCGTTCACTTTGCTTGTCAGAAGTTTGCAAAAAGTGATCACATGACCCTGGGACGCTGCATCTGTCATAAATACATGCCAGTTGTGAAGTGTTCAGGTTTTGACCATGGAGATGCTGCAACGGTTGTAAGTGTGAAAAATGGTCATAAGTCACTTTTTTCAGTGCTGCTGTAATTTCGAATGATCACAAAATGAACGGTTTTAAGTCAAGGACTATCTGTATTGGCTTTTCTGCTCCTCAGATGGTGGCATGATGCTTTGTTTCTTTGCCATATCTTCTCAATCTTGCTCTCATTTCATCCTTAGCCCACCTCTGAACTATCTGCAGGCACCTTTAGCTTTCTTGTTTTAAAGTGATATTTCTCATCTTGTTCCAACACAGTTGTTGCTCTGGAAATTGTCTAGACACACTTCCCTAAGGATGTTGTTGGTGATGGGTTGAAGAGTTGGAACCTGCCCAGTTCCTTCTGAATTCAGTCTCCTGCAGATGTGCTCCTACTCTGGGCACTGCCCTCCGTGACTATGTTCGCTTAGCTTGCAGGAGAGACCAGATATCTTGGCTTCCCCAGAGACATCTGCTCCCATAATGTCTGTCCACCATTTCCCAAAGCATCTGTCAGGTGGGCATCTTACATATCCTTGTTTAGCACAGTCAACATGCTAAATATGTGTTTAGAAATCAGGATTTATGCTTTCAAGAGAACATTGGCCCTTTGCTGCATGGGAAGTCACTTTAAACTGGAAAAGAAATATGCATTTGCCATTTCTGCATTTCTGTCCTCAGTGAGTGCATTAGATTCCCCCCCCCGCTTCAGACAGGACCTTCACTCAACCACACTAGACCTTTTGTTCTTTTCATCACTTTGTGGGATGGAGTGGGGAGGTTGCTACTGTGTCTAAGCACAGCTACGTGCAGTTCTGCCAAAGTACAGCTGTGTAGTTGTTTGCAATACTTAATGATGATGTTCACTGTTCATTGATTGCTTCCTCCTCCAGATCTATGACCAGCTAGTCAGGTTGTTTTAGGACCTATGTTTAATGCACTTTGAGAAAAGCACTAACCCCATGTTCAGAAATGGCCCAAAGGACAGGTAGTGGGGTGTTATATCTCCCCACCTGCAGTCTGTCAGTTGGGGAATTTAAGCTGGCTAAGCATTCAGATAAATTCATCTGGCCCTACTTCACCCCAAATTAAGGAGAGTGACAGGTGACAGTTTTTCCTTTGTGCAAGGGAGTGAAACCAGGGAAATCCCACAATTCCTTTACTTAAATTGCCATGCATTAAAACAGTACCTTTTGCTCAGGGGTGAAATCCAGCAGGTTCTGAGAGGTTCTGGAGAACCGGTAGCGGAAATTTTGAGCAGTTTGGAGAACTGGCAAACACCACCTCTGCCTGGCCCCAGAGTGGGGTGGGAATGGAGATTTTGCAATATCTTTTCCCCAGAAGTGGGGTGGGAATGGGGATTTTGCAGTATATTTCCCCTGGAGTGGGGTGAGAATGGAGATTTTGCAGTATCTTTCCCCTGCCACGCCTACTAAGCCACACCACGTGCACCAAGCCACGCCTACAGAACCAATAGTAAAAAAAAAAAATGGATTTCACCACTGCTTTTGCTGTCCTAATTATCAAGATAAAAATGGCAATGAAGGCAACATAATTTATTATTAGATTTTTATCCTGCCCTTTTAATATATATAACTCATGGTATATCTAATATTTTCTCCATACCTTTGAGAGGGATTGTTTTGAGTAAGTGAATGACTGGCCTAAAGTCCCCCAACCAGCTGGTTTTCATGCCTAAGGCAGGACTAGAATTCCCAGATTCCTGGTTCAGCACCTTAACTGCTAGACTAAACTGGCTCTCATTACGCCAGTATATCTTTTCTGGCAGATCATGGATTGGAGAAAAGCATTTGACTGTGTGTCTCTGGCTGTTCTCTCAGTAGATCCAGGCCTTGAGGCTGAACAGTTATTCTGGGTTGTCTTTGACAACTTTGACAACAATGCTAACTTACATAAATTATGTATAAGTACACACACTCAGACACATCTAAAATAAACCCCAGCATCAATCAGCATACAGGAATGATGTTTCTCTAAATCAGTGTTTTTCAACGTCAGCCACTTTAAGAAGTGTGGACTTCAACTCCCAGAATTCCCCAGCCAGCAGTGCTGGCTAGGGAATTCTGGGAGTTGAAGTTCAAACATTTTAAAATGGATGAGGTTGAGAAACACTGCTCTAGATCTTATTGAATTGCAGTTCCCAGTGACCAGTATAGACTTTGGGGAAAGGTGCTGGAATCTATAGGTCAGCAATAGTGTATCTACAGGACCATGGGTTGTCCATCTCTGAGGGAGACTGTTCAAACAACAGGTAGGATGAAAAAGAGCAGACAATCATCACAAGTGGGTAATAAATAAATATAACAATAATAGGTAGACAAAATACCAAATCCAGTCTAAACATCTGGCTCATAAACTATAATGAAATACTAGAAGGGTGCTTACTTTTCATTTACCAACTGTTGGGAGATAAGGAATGGTACCCATGTAAAGTAATGGCCTTTCCGATTTGGCGACTAAGCTACTGAAATGATTAAAACCAGCCCCCAATTTTAGCCTAGATACTTCCCCAACAGTGTCATAAACCTTCAAACACCATACCTGCAAGGAAGAACTCTGGCCATACCAAGCAGGCATCTCCCACACATGCGAACAAGAGACCATGGAAAATCCACCGGGAATACGGTTTGAAGACACCTCCATTTTTGGACTGAGTGGCCACAAAGAACGCCAGGGAGAATGTGGGGAAGCATTTTACGACAGTGCTCTTCAAGCTGGGCTCAGGGAGCAAAATAATGAAATAGATGGTGCAGGAGACCAGAAATGGCAGGAGCCTAAGCAGCATGGTTCTCTTCTATGATAGGACAAACGGGAAGAGGGAGAAAGAAGAAAAAAGAAATGTAAAACAACAACAACACATACTGTTTTGTTGCATTTTCAATTTGCTTTCCTGGAATGAGGAATGTCTGCAGCTCATGGGTAAAAAAGCATCAAGAGGGCAGCTGCAACAGTGCGACCAGAGCTTCACCTGTTTGTAATGCACATTGTGACACATCCAAATGGGTGGCACTTTGGTCATACGGTCCTGTTGCCATCTTGACTTTTATCTATCATTTTGAAAGAGACAAAACTAAGAAATGCCAAAATTAATAGTCCGAGCCTGGGATTTTGTGTGTGGTGGGTTCAATTCTAAATGGAATATTGTGGACATCATAATATTTCATAATGCTTTATGAAGGTTGTTCTTATTATTACTTAACAATTAATCTTATTCATTATTCCCTCTCTTCTCTTTTCCTCTTCCACTATGTTTTTCCACAGCTGGAATCTCAGCTAGCAAGTTGTGTAGAATTTCAACATAACTTACCCTAAATTGTACCACACCCATTATTCTGGGTGTTCACAAATTTAACAGAAAAATAATGGGAATGGACCAGTTGTACTGGTTCATCTACTTACTAGCAATTGGAAGCTTCTGCTCAAACATGCTAATAAGGAAGCAGAAAGGCCAACTCAATTAATTGTATGATGAATATGATACCATTACATATAATGTTATTTATCTTAATTAGATTTACAATTCAGGTAATTATAAGATTTGTACCCATTATTCTTATTTTAAAATAATTTGGATAATTGGTAAAATTAAATATAAATTTTAATTAGTGTAAGCTGCTAGATGAAGAAGAATTAACACCATGAGACAAAACATTGCATTCATCACACTAATTAAATTAATCCAAAATAAAAACATTAACATCTGACAACTTGGCAAAAAAAATTCCACCTTGGTTGCCATTACAGAGAAAGCCTTTTCAATTGCAGTTACCTAATTTGCTTCATAATATGGAAATATCTAGGAAAAAGATGATGATTTTATCTGATGACCTAAGTTTATTTGTTTATTTATAATTTCTTAACCTCCCATCTTCCTTGGATAAAATTCTGACCATCACCATTCAGAAGGAAAAATTAGTTCTGTGTCAGTAAATATTTCTAAACAAATGAAGGCAAATATATGTGTTCCAGGATAATGTTGCAGTATCCAGTCAAGATCGAGTGACCCAAATTGGATCCTGCAATATTTCTAAACTTTTATCAATGACCGAAATGATTCTAAATAAATTTCCAGCTTAGTAGATCAGGTGAAAGTTGTGGACAGAGCCTGTATGTATGTCAGTAAAGCTTTTGAAAGAATACCCTGTGACATTCTCCTTAATAGAATTGTAAAATAGGGATAGAAACTACCACTGTTAGATGGACCAACAATTAGTTGGATGACCACACCCAAAGAATTCCTTAATGGTAACACTTTAACTGGAGGGTAGTGTTGGGCAGAGTTATGTTCAACATTTTTATCAATGAGGTGAATGAGAGACTTCAGGAGAGTTTCTATTGTAGCTAGTATTTTGCTACTAAGTAAGAAGCTCTGCCTAAGAAGGATAGTTAGTGTGCACAGTTTGTTTCTGAAAATGGTGTTTCCTGTTAATTGTAGTATTCCTAATCAAGTGCCCATAAACACGCCTTTTTGATCATCCTTTTGAGAACCTCATCTTGTGTAGTCTTCAAGCTAGCAGGCCTGTGGTTTTTTCCCTTTTTGAAGACTAGGATAATCCTTGACCTCCCCAAATCTTCTGGGACCTCATCAATCCTTCAGAAATTCTCAAAGATTACCAAAAAGATTCTGTGATGATCTCCATTAGTTGCTTCTGAGATGTAAACCATCTGGCCCAAGAGACTTAAATTAACTAACTTAAGTCCCAAGCTGCAGTTCCTTTATTCTGCTGATGGCATACTGATAATTAGTTTAAGGGTTCTATTTATTTCCAGAGAAATCCAACCCCCCCAAAAGAGCTAAGAAATTCTGCTTTCTCACCCATCACCCCGATTCACCATTTTCTCCTTGGAAAGGAACAATACAGAAGTTTAATCTACCTTAAGTCATTGATCTTACTATATTATTATAAAGTTTTGTTTTTGTTTAAGCTTACTTTAAGGAGTTTGAGTATGTATGTTACTTGGAGGCAATGATTGGGATGGTCTGAGTATCCCATGATTTGAAATAAAACTCAAATCTTATATGAACAAGGAACAGTTAACAGTGACCCACCCCTCACTATGGAAAAGTTGACTTGCACCCTGGTCAAATAGTTTAAAATCCATACCAAAGTTAGTTGGATGATTAGAGCGCTCCATGGCTCAGGGCCAGGGTACTTACGAGACCGCCTCCTGCCACCAATAGCCTCTCACTGACCAGTTTGCTCCCATAGAGAGGGGCTCCTCGGGGTGCCGTCGGCCAAACAATGTCGACTGGCGGCCCCCAGAGGGAGAGCCTTCTCTGTGGGGGCACCTGCCATCTGGAACGGGCTCCCCCTGGAGTTACGAAGGATCCAAGACTTACGCATCTTCCGCCGTGCCCTGAAAACGTTTCTATTCCAACAGGCTGGTCTGGCCTAACTCTCCCTTTTAAATTGGCTTTTAATTCGGGTTTTAAATCAGGTTTTAGATCTCTTTTAGATAAATCTGGATGTTTTTTGGTTTTAATTTTTTGAGCCTAAATTATTTAATCTGTTTTTATAGTCTTTAACTATTATATGTCTTTGTATTTATTTATGACTGTTCACCGCCCTGAGTCCTTCGGGAGTAGGGTGGTATACAAATATGAAAAATAAATAAATAAATAAATAAATGATCTTTAGAGTTATGACAGGCTCACTGAACTTTATAGAATTTCAGACAAAACTACGCTCTCAAGAAACACTACAGATTGAACCTAGGACTTCGTGAGCTTATGCACACTGTACAGTTGAGCTATGATCCATTCAGAACAGAATAACAGAGGTGGAAGGGACTTTGGAGGTCTTCTACTTCCCCAATGTTTCCAGCTTTGCGGACCAGCAGGGAGAGGGGGTGGTTCGTGCAAGTGGCTGTCAAGCGCAGCTCCATTTCCACAAGTGGTATGCATACGCACCTGCCTATCATGTAAATGGATTGCAAGTGCACGCCTGCTCAGCCAAGTGAGGATGTGCACATATGCATTAGTCGTCTGTTTCAGTGGCCCTATTGCAAACCCTTCAGGGCCCACAAGTAGGCTGTGTGGGGACCTCTGTTCTAATCCAACCCCCTTTTCAAGCAGGAAACCCTATACCATTCCAGTCAGGTGGCTGTCTAGTCTCTTCTTAAAAAATTCCAGTGATGAAGCACCCAGAACTTAAGATAGCAAGTCGTTCCACTGTTTAATTGTTCTCACTGTTAGGAAGTTTCTCCTTAGTTCTAGGTTGCTTCTGTCCTGATTAGTTTCCGTCCATTCATTGTTCCTTGTCTTGCCTTCAGGTGCTTTGGAAAATAGGTTGATCCTCCTCTTCTTTGTCACAACCCCTCAAATATTGGACTATTGCTATTATATCACTCCTAGTCCTTATTTTCACTAGATTAGACATACCCAATTCCTACAACCATTCTTCATATGTTTTAGCCTTCAATCATCTTTGATGGTTAGGGATCTGGATGATGATGACTTGGAATCACTGGGTATGAGTTGTGTTGCTATATAAACTTCTTAAATAAATAAATAAACAAACAAACAATAAATGAATAAATGAGTGAGTGAGTGAGTAATTAAGTCTCTTCTTTGGGAAAGTTGATCTGAGATTCATACAGACTTCAACCTTTCTGCTTGGGCAGAACTGATAATCAGATTATATATTAAAGAATGTGTTTTATACTTATATCATTCAGAGGCAATAATATTATGCCAACACAGAATATGGACATCCCACAGGCAGTGTTCAGTGTAGAATGCTACTTATTCATCTCTTATATAATGTATTAATTCATTACATTGGGTAGAGCTAAATAAAATAAATCTACATTTATTGTATTGTATTCATTTTGGACTGAACACTTGTCTAGGTACAATCTAGGGAGTCATTGCCAAATTTATTTATTTATTTATTTATTGGTTTGATTTATATGCCGCCCTTCTCCGGAGACTCAGAGCGGCTTACAATGCGTTAAGCAATAGCCTTCATACTTTTGTATATACCTGCTTAGTAGGGCTTTTTCGCCCCCCCCTAAGTGTTATTCTTTTTTATACAAAGTCAGCTTATTGCCCCCACAAACTGGGTCCTCATTTTATCTACCTCGAAAAGATGGAAGGCTGAGTCAACCTTGAGCCTAGTGAGATTTGAACTTGCAGTAATTGCAGGCAGCTGGTGCTACTTAATAGCACTTTAGTCTGCTGCGCCACCAAGGCTCTTAACTTGGAACAGAGTAAATGCTAACACTAAATGCTCTTTTAAGATAAGACCTAATGCCAAACGCTCTATCCTGAAATGGGAAGATATGGTATTCTACTATTTTCTCTCTGTTAATCAACACTTAATGTAGGAGAGGGATAGGCAGAACCTGGAGGCATAGTTAAAAGAGGAATCATTCTAGAATCCCAAGATAGCCACAAACGAACTAAAGTCCAACTCCCCTTTAATTCCTTGGACCCGTATCTAACTCCAACCAAGCAAGTGCTATCTGCTAGTTGGGAAGAGTCCTGAGAATTTTCTATTTTCTATTTAGCAATAAATCAATTTGGACTAGTTTGTACGCACCTAGTCTTTCATGCCTGACATTATTTGTCAGAAGGACAGAGAAGTGGAATTTTCTGTTGAAAGGAAAAAAATAGCAACGCTGTTTCTGAAGTAGCGTTATGAGAACAGAACTCTGGGACAAAACTATGGCCTCTGTTTATCAGCAGGGGAAGGGTCTCTAGATGTGACAGAGCTAGTTTTATCATATTTTGAAGAACAGGATTTCATTAACTTTTTTTTTTATTCCTATATCTGCCCATCTCAACAAATGATCCTGGATGGAATGCATCATAAAAAAAATAAAATTAAAGCTACAATTAAATACAATTAAAACAATACAAAATAGATATGGTCACTGAATAAAACTATTACTATGGATTTTAATATAGCCAAGAAACAAGGTCCTTAAGACACTCAGGACTCCAAGTTTAGGTCTATAACTACATCTTCACAGCCGTATAAAAGTCGTCAGGGTCATCCTATATATTGTTATTGAAAAGACAGAAAAACAGGGGAAGTCTAAAATCTAAAATCTAAAATTACTTAACTTCAATAAATTGCAGTTGCAAAACAATGTAATGTTTTAAAATTGAATTCTCTAGTATAAGCTTGCATTGTTTTGCACCCTTTTTCTGAAAAAACGCTTTTATGTTGTTGCTCCCAGATGAATAGGAAATGCCCACCAAGCATCCACATTCAATCTCTGGATGTGGAGCTCAGATGGATGCAGGGGTGAAATCCAGCAGGTTCTGACAGGCTCTGGAGAACCGGTAGCGGAAATTTTGAGTAGTTCAGAGAACCAGCAAATATCATCTCTGGCTGGCCCCAGAGTGGGGTGGGAATGGGGATTTTGCAATATCCTTCCCCCAGGAATGGGGAGGGAATGGGGATTTTGCAGTATCCTTCCCCTGGAGTGGGGTGGGAATGGAGATTTTGCAGTATCCTTCCCCTGCCACACCCACCAAGCCACACCATGCGTACCAAGCCATGCCCACAGAACCTGTAGTAAAAAGAAATGAATTTCACCACTGGATGGATGCAAACAGTTTTGGGTAGATCTTTCTTATCCAAACCAAGAGACGCCAATGTCCTGGTTCTCCTTGAAGGAAAGTGCCAAAGGTGCTTTTTCAAGAGGCAACTGGACTTTCTTGTTTTTTCTTTGAAGACATTTTGCTTCTCATCCAAGAAGCTTCTTCAGCTCTGACTGGATGGTAGGGAATGGAAGGATTTACATGGCTGAGAAGTGAAATGTCTTCAAAGGAAAATGAGAAAGTCCACTTGTCTCTTGGCCTTTGGGACAACTGGGATGACAGAGAATCTCCATAGACCAGGGGTCTGCAACCTTAAACACTCAAAGAGCCATTTGGACCTGTTTCCCACAGAAAAGAAAACACCACAAAACTTGAGTGGGCATGGCCAACGCGATGTAACTCACTTCCACCAGTCACCTGACAACCCCCCCCCCCAGCCATGCCTACCCAGCCATTCATTAGGGCAAAAAAACGGTTGTTAAAAAACACCAGGAACCAAAAAGCCCTTTTGATATCTCTCTCTCTCTCTCCCTCTCTCCCTCCCTCCCCCACTCTCTCTGTATCTCTCTATCTCTCTCGCTCTCCCCCTCTCTTTGTATCTCTCTGTCTCTGCCCCTGCTGCTTCTCCATCTCCAGCCATTGCCCTTACCTTCTCAGGCCAGGTGAGGAGGGACTGGGAGGGGAGGACAAGGAGTGGAGCCAGCCAGTGGTGGGATCACCCGACAGCGAGCCACAATAGAGGGCCCAAAGAGCTGCATGCAGCTCTGGAGCCGCAGGTTGCTGACACCTGCCATAAACCTTGATGGAAAGGTATGCAGCAGAAAAAAAGCTATCTGAGACGAGAAAGGATTCCAGACTTCTCACAATCCCATGCAGATATGTAACTACCTGAAATCATGTACCCCAGTTCCCCCTTCCTCCATTGTGAGAGATACAGAAATAGCTTCTTACATTGCCAGCAACTTTCCTCTTGTATTGGGCATCTAATTCCAGGATATCCATGGCTCCCACGATATTCAGAAATGCCACTGGGTTTCAGAGGCCTATTACAGTTGCACCTTGCTCTGGTGGACTTTCATCTTCCACACTGCAAGGCCCCAAAAGGACAGCAAGACGCTCAATTGTCCTCGCCCTCTCTGTGTTTGGTGCTACATTGGCAAGGTGAAACTTTCTTTGGTACAGTGTGAATTTGATGGAGCTTTTTTGAGAGACTAAGCGGGATAAAAGGAGTTCGCTTGAATATAATGAGGTGCCTCTCTAGCTACAGCAGAAGGGGTGGGTCTTGGCAAATAATATTCTGATGGTGTTTGGGTTCTCGACAACTCATCATTCTGCATGTATCTGAAAAGCAGGCAGGCACCAGTGATTCCAGGACAGACAGGCAGACAGACAGACAGGCACTGATATAGGATAATATTTGTAGCTCAGGGTTGAAATAGGGGGTCCTTGGTCGTTTTCTTGCAGATGTTTCATTGCCAAACTAGGACAGACAGACAATGTCAGAAGAATAGTTTGGAGTTCCAACTCGAGCCAGCATTGCAGAAGAATAAATAAAAATGAGATCCAGACAGCTGTGAGGAAAGAATTTGCTTTTCCTAAAAGCAAATAGCAAAAGCAAAAAGTTTGTCTTTAGGAGCAGTTGCAGAGAAATTGGATACAGCAACTAAGTTTTATAGGGGAGCTTGTCTTGGGTGTGGAAGTGTCTACATCAGGGGTTCAATCTCGATTTCACTGAGGATCGCATCAGGGTTTTTTTTTTTTTAATTTATTTGATTTATATGCCGCCCTTCTCCGGAGACTCAGGGCGGCTTCCAATGCATTAAGCAATAGCCTTCATCTTATTGCCCCCACAATCTGGCTCCTCTTTTTACCTACCTTAGAAAGGATGGAAGGCTAAGTCAACCTTGAGCCTGGTGAGATTTGAACTTGCAGTAATTGCAGGCAGCTGATGTTAATAACAGTGTTTTAGTCTGCTGCGCTACCAGTGTTTGACCTTGGGGGGGGCGGATTAGGCATGGCCAGGGTGAGCATGGCCAGCTCAACATCACTCCTAGTCTTGACACCCCTAGTCTACATGATGACTTAATTTGATGGGTGTACGTTGAGTAAAAGATTTTCCCCCATTTGCTATTTTTAATTGATCAATTTAATTTCAGCTTAACTTTCAATCATCTAATGGAGACTCTTGATTCTCAGCCCATTGTGGATTCTGTTAATGTTTTAAGGGAAGATGGAAACAGTATAAAGAATAAAAATATATTTTTATAGAAAACTTCTCGCGATAGACAGACAGACAGACAGATATAGTTTGTTAATTATTTACTTACAAATGGGGGAAAAGTTTTAGGGACCTTCCAAAGGATGGGATTGTCAGCACTGAAGGAACTCAGGTGGGTCTTCCTTGTCTCTCCTGATTTGTCTTCTATCCAGTTTCTGCTCAAACTCTGTTCCCTCTTTCTTTTAAGTTTTCGAAGTGTTTGACTGAATTCCAGAGTTCAATTGTATTTTGAATGCAGCATTTTATTTCTCCAGATGAAGGAAACAAAAGGCCACAGCTTTTAAACAATGAAGCCAGCAATAAAATCTGGGGAGTTCCTGGGTTTTTATCCAGTGGTCCAGTCTTAATGGCTTCTCTGTGTGTGCACCAGCAGAGCTCAGCTATTAATCTCCAGGAGGAGACAAACTTCAGGGCAAGGTGGCCTTCTCAATCTCATACTCCATGAGAATATTCCCCGAATTCTCAGTTCACCTACTGCCCTAAACCAATTCTTCAGGCCATTCTGGAAGATGAGCTCCCAACACTTCTTAAGAGCACTAGGTGGAGAAACCTGATCTCAATGCAATGGTTGATGATGACTTGAATGGGGAGGAGCTGCTAAATTATAAACAAATGATTGTTGATAACTGATTGAGGTAGAGCCAAGGAGCTGAAATAATAAACAAATGAGTAATATCGGGTGGTAAATGCCATATCTCTTTGATCGAATTGCTTGCTCGTTACTTATGAAATATTATAGTTAGTTTTTATTCAGGTCTTCATGATACCTGTGCTCTAGAATTTCGCTTGATTGGTTGGACTGTAATGAATGTTTACTATTGCTATTTTTTTTTAAAAAAAAACTTAATATCTTATCACTATTTATCTCCAGAAAGAGGACTTTAAAGTCAAACCACATGCAACGTTGTAAATAAGCTTATTTCTACTTCTCATTCAAAGTGCTGAGTGGAGTGGAAACATCTCATAGCAACTTTTGGGGGAACCAATATTTATTATAGTTTATGACCAATCATAACCCAAAGAGTTTGTTATCTATCTACTACCGCCGGCCAGTACGCTCCCACAGAGAGGGGCTCCTCGGGGTGCCATTGGTCAAACAGTGTCGGCTGGCGGCCCCCAGAGGGAGAGCCTTCTCTGTGGAGGCACCTGCCCTATGGAACGAATTGCCCTTGGAGATAAGGAGGATTCCAGATCTACGCTTCTTCCGCTGCGCCCTCAAGACCTTTCTATTCCAACAAGCCGGGCTGGCCTAACTCTTTAAATTGAGTAATTTAGTTCTTAATTTGATTTTAAATTGGGGGCGTTTTAATTGTCGTGGGCCAATACTGTTTAATTTGTTTTAAACTATTTTTAAATTTTGTATTCTATGTATTTTTATCTTCGGCTATTCACCACCCTGAGTCCTTCAGGAGAAGGGCGGTATATAAATTTGAACAATAAAATAAATAAATAAATAAATAAATAAATAAATAAATCTATTTATCTATCTATCATCTATCTATCTATCTATCTATCTATCTGACATAGATATGTAGAAATAGATAGATACACACACACACACACACACACACACGGGATTTTATAATGCAAATAGTATGTGTTTAAATATAAGAAGACAAAAAGGAAAAGTGAAGGAGGGAGCTACCTAATAATGCACACAATAATTCAAAATTTGCAATTACCTTTTTCTTTCCACTGCTCATTACTTTACCGTAAATCTCAATTATTCAAATTAATTATTTATCCTTAATAAGATTCTTTTTGAATGCTGAAAACTGTTGAGTGCAGCAATGATATTTGAGATGTTAATGTTCCAATCTGAGAACAGCAGAATGACATTAGACTTAGCAGACAGCAGAAAGATACTCTGAGTCCCACAATGGGAGAACAGTCGTAAGTGTGAAAAATGGTCATAACTCACTTTTTAAAAGTAACTTTGAATGGTCACTAAACAAACTGTTGTAAGTTGAGAATTACCTGAATTTTCATTTGCTTTTTTGTACTTTTGTATTTTATATTTGGATAAACTAATAAAATACTAAAAAAAAAAAAAAGACTTAGCAGAGTGCCTTTTATCACAACTATTGTGACAAAAGGGACCTTAGAGAAGTACATGATCAACTGTGTCTCCTGTTTCTTATGCCAAGAACATCAGTTTTAGGTACAGTGGTTGCAAAAGGGAGACATTAATTGCTTTTCTGAAAGCATTTGGGCAATTCTCAATAGTCCTAGCCTGCACGGACAATAGAAAGGAATTCTGGGACCTCTAGACCAAAATGCCAGGCAATCCAGGGGTGAAATCCAGCAAGTTCTGACAGGTTCTGGAGGATCGGTAGCGGAAATTTTGAGTAGTTCAGAGAACTGGCAAGTACCACCTCTGGCTGGCCCCAGAGTGGGGTGGGAATGGAGATTTTGCAATATCCTTCCTCCAGGAGTGGGGAGGGAATGGGGATTTTGCAGTATCCTTCCCCTGGGGTGGGGTGGGGATGGAGATGTTGCAGTATCCTTTCCCTGCCACACCCACCAAGCCACACCCACAGAACCGGTAGTAAAAAAATTTGGATTTTACCACTGAGGCAATCTTTCTTTGATAGCTCTGGGCTGCCAAAAATCTAGTATCCATAGATGACAGTTTAAATTGTTGATATTTTCAGTATCTCTTTCTTATCATCCTTTGGAATTCTGCAATCTAAGAAAGGATCACCACCGATGCTCCTTTTAATACTGCTCTATAGCTCCCAAAATAGGACAGCTATCTCAAAAGATCTCACCCAAACTTGGATTCACTAAGAATACCTTTCTGATGTTTCAGATTTAAACACCACTTTAATTCCAAACATGTGGGATTTCACACTGAGAGCCAGTTTGGTCTAGCATCTAAGGCACCAGACTCAAAACCAGGAGACTGTAAATTCTAGCCCTGCCTTAGATATGAAAACCAGCTGGGTGACTTTGGGCCACTTACTTTTCTCACAGCCCACAATGCCAGAGTTGAGCAATAGGCAGGTTGGCCAATTCCTGTTGCAAGCAATTTTATTAATCACATTTATATGGCTGCTTATCTCCATGTAATGTACAACAATTAAATCTTGTTAGAAGACTCAGCCTTTGCTAACTACGACTCCTGGAAGACCATTGTTCATAGCAACAGAAAATTGAAATTAAAATAAGTCTGCTATTATGGAAGAGAATATTTGTAGCTCAGGGTTGAATTGTGGGGTCTTTGATGCTCTCAGAACTTGATGGTTTTTTTTGCAGATGTTTCATTACCCATTTAGGTAACATCATCAGAGCTAGAAGGGAGTGGGCTTTGTACTCAGTTTATATACTATTAGATTGCCCTGTTGGTGGCAGTGTTGGAAAGTGGTCCTGATTAGACTTTAATTAATCAAGGAACTACCAGCACACATAACAAGGTAACAATAAACAACAATCTAATCAAGGAAACACTAAAACCACTCCCATCAACACCAACAAGTCAATCCATTAGTATATAAAATGAGAGCAAATCCCACTCCCTTCTAGCACTGATGATGTTATTTAATGTTTTATTTGGTAATAAAACATTTGCAGGAAACCAACCAAGCTCAGAGAGCATCAAGAGAAAACCCACAATCTACTCTTAGCTTGAACAAGACATGGAACTTATATTTTGCCACTGTTGGTCATTCAGGACACTGTGCATCTCTGCTCTTTGCCTGGCACCAATACTTTTGTTAAATCCCCGCATCCTTGCAAATGTCAAGAAGCACTGAACCTTTGCTTGAATGCTGGACCCTACTCAAAAATGAAAGGGAGCTTTTAAATTCCCACTATACCGAAGGTAAGAGAAAGAAACCAAACCTTGCATTAAAAAATAGCAGAAAGATGTTAGAAGGGGCTCTCCAACATCTCTTTCTCTCTCTCCTTTCAAATAAATGCATCTTGAGACATACCTTGAGCATTCTCCTGTTTGGAGTAGCGAAGTGCTCTCTTGGAAACATTACATTCGGAAGAGGGGTGCCCTATCTTCTTCTGTGGAAATGGTTCTTCTGACCAGTGGTGAAATCCAATTTTTTTTTAGTACCGGTTCTGTAGGCATGGCTTTGTGGGTGTGGTGTGGCTTGGTGGGCATGGCAGGGGAAGGATACTGCAAAATCTCCATTCCCACCCCACTCCAGGGGAAGGATAGTGCAAAATCTCCATTCCCACCCCACTCTGGGGCCAGCCAGATGTGGTATTTGCCAGTTCTCCGAACTGCTCAAAATTTCCGCTACTGGCTCTGCAGAACCTGTCACAACCTGCTGGATTTCACCCCTGCTTCTGACCTTTTTCAACATACTGAAAAAGTATGTGAGAAAATTGCCTGAATGGAGACACTGTTCAAAACAAGATGCTAGTAGATCCCATCAGATAGAGGCAATCTTGAGCATCTGGTCACAGGAGGCTTAGTTATTCAGATTACAAGAAGTGTATTTCTGTTTCTTGCTGGAGCAGTTTATGAGATGTTTCTGGTCAGGTTCCCATATAATTCAACCACCTCTGAAGATGACATTCTACTTAGCAGGGTAGGAAAATAATGTTTTGTTTCACCTCATATAGACATGTGTCTTGGGCTATGCCTATAATTTTGAGACCTAGGGAGGACGCTAGCGTGTTTTGGGGTGCAGAATGGATCAAATAAGCCCTAAAAGAGAACAGCCAAGACAACAACAACCACAATGATATTCTAAGCTATAATCTATGGGTTAGCCAACAAATCATTGGCCTCCATTGTTTATTAAAGAAGTTTACATCAAACTGGTAGGAAAGGATTGCCTTTGTCCTGCCAAAGAGAAACAACACTCATTGCTCAACCAATATTGAGAAGAAGGCTAATGACCTCAATCAATAGAACAGGCTGATTTCTGCTAAGGCAAACTTAGAAGATCCACTGAAAAACTTTGTGTTTTATTTGCGTTTAAAGGCTACGTCACAACTTTCCTTCAGCTTTTCAAACGTTCAAAGTGTAAGCTCTTTTCATTAACTCTTTTGATTCCAGCCTTTCCCAAACTAGACCTTCCTAGCTTTCATTGAAACAACCCACAGAATTCCCTCCAAAACTAGATTTGTAAGGGGGATATTAAATATTTATTAAAAGCAATTCTCCAAGCTCCATATTGGCTTACCATCCATCTCTAAAAACCCAAACATTCTAATGAAAAATCTTACCACAATCCAAGTGAGTCCTCATTGATAATGAATAAACAATTATACTTTTCACTGGCCACCTATACTTTGGTTGGAGGTCTCGAAAACAAATAGGAATGGACTTCAGAACTGATGGGAGTGTACATTTCAAATGCCTGCATCTGGCACTGGCATAACTATATTACGTTGGATGTTGTTGAGAAATGTCTGTCAAAATTTAAGTAATTCAAAGATGACTGGCATTGACATACTGTTACAAAAAGTTTCAACAGAAATCCAGGCATGATGTATTCAGATGCATACTAATGCAAGACATACATCAATTTAAACTTTATTTTAAAAAGTGCTTTAAGCACTTTAAGTGTATTTGAATCAACTGGTAATTTGTTTTGTAATTAAAGAAAATGTGCATTTTCATCAAAACTGCCAGAACCCCAACTGTCTGGGAAGATGGGGGCCTTTATTGGTTTTACTTTATGCCAGTTCTGTTGTCTGTGTCTCATTTTCTCTGCTTAAATATATGCATCTCTTCTAATCAAATAGCTCAGAAAATCACATGCATTTCAATTTAAATACCTAATGAATGCGCTACTAAATGCACTTTCCTAGCACATACCTTTTCCAAGTGTTTTCTCCCTTAGTATAAATGTATTTATAAATACTTGTGCTGCAAAGGAGCTCAGATCTTGGAGCTACAATGTTCATAGAACTGATCATGGAATATAAATTAAACACATTTTCTTAAAAATACAAGTTAAATAATTTTCTCCGTAGCCTTCTTCCTAGTTAATCTATTCGTTCACCTTCGAGGCTGTTATTCTTATCTAGATTAAATTTCAGTTTATTGATAGTGAATCACCGTACTAATTTCAAATATCAGTATTTCCATTATTCAGTTTGCAACATCAAAATATAGATGACACCGTATCTTAAATTCCAAGATCCTTTCATTTGATAATTTAATGTTGAGATTAAATAATACAAAAGCTTCATGGGGTATCTATAGGGTTCAACTGCGATGGGGTAAACCATAGCTTTCTGAAAATAGCTGTCCAGATAAGTGTAGAACTATTGAAACAGTGTAAACTTGATCACAAAATGAGAGAAATGAGACTATGGAGAACACCAGTCTTTTCCGGCCATTCACTTTTGAGATGTGGTAGGACTACGGCAAACAATACCATTCAATACCATCATTCCTGACACTCTTCTAAATAAGCTAAACCAGCTACAGGTACCTGAACACACTTGTAAGTGATTCATAAGTTTCCTAACAAACAGGAAGCAGCAGGTGAAGCTAAGCAGAATCACATCAGATACCTGTACAATTAGTACAGGGGCTCCCCAAGGCTGTGTGCTCTCCCCACTTCTCTCTGTATACCAACGACTGCATCTCTAACGATCCATCTGTTAAACTACTGAAGTTCGCAGATGACAGAACAGTGATCAGTCTCATTCAAGACAATGATGAATCCACATACAGTCAGGAGGTTGATCAACTAGCCTCATGGTGCAACCGGAACAATATGGAACTGAACACACTCAAAACCATAGAAATGGTAGTGGACTTTAGGAGAAACCCTTCCATACTTCCATCTCTCACAATACTAGACAACACAGTATCAACAATAGAGACCTTCAAATTTCTAGGTTCTACCATATTGCAAGATCTAAAATGGACAGCTAACATCAAAAACATCATCAAAAAAGCAAAACAAAGAATGTTCTTTCTGCGCCAACTCAGAAAGCTCAAACTGCCCAAGGAACTGTTGATCCAGTGGTGGGTTCCTCCCGGTTCGGTCCGGTTTGGCCGAGCCGGTAGCGGTGACGATATGATGTCACCGAACTGGTTCTCCCACCCCTGCCCCCCCACCCCCTACCCCCCCACGTTATTCTTATCTTTTATTTGGTCCCACCCCCAAACTATTGCTGCCTCCTGAGTCCCAGCTGATTACTAGAGGGAAAAAAACTGTTTAAACTCTTGCCGCGGGGCTTCAAAGGGCCGTCCTACAGCTGATCAGTGTTAAAAGCAAACAAATGAGTCGGGACTGGTCGTAAGTGTGAGGACCTTTCAGAAATGAGTCTGATCAGCTAGCCACGCCCACCTAGTCACATGACCTCCAAGCCACACCCACAAAATAAGCTACGCCCACAGAACTGGTAGTAAAAAAATTTAGAACCCACCCGTGTTGATCCAGTTCTATAGAGGAATTATTGAGTCTGTCAACTGTACCTCTATAACTGTTCTGTTCTGTTCTGTTCTGTTCTGTTCTGTTCTGTTCTATTCTATTCTATTCTATTCTATTCTATTCTATTCTATTCTATTCTATTCTATTCAGGATTCTCACAGTAGGATTTCCCAAAACCAGAAATACTGTACGACCTTTTAGACATCTGGAGACCCAATGCTTGGGAAAGAAACAGTTAACAATATTAGAAAACCAGCTTTTGTATAATTCTAGCAACTCAACATTGCATTGAATTGCATCCAGTTGCAAAAATCAGGCAAACAGAACTGGAAGGCTGCGCTCTTTGGAGTTTAAGGGGTTAAGATAAATCCTTGATTTACTCTTAGCAACTGTTCAAAGTTACAACCAACCCCAAAACGGGGACTTATAACCCAGATTCTAAGTTCCAACCGTCACCCTCCCCTCTCCCGCAGCCATGTGACTGTATAGTGGCTTTGACAATCATTGATTTGCCAGTGTTCACTTAACAAGTAGGGCAGCCACTTTACTATCACTGTGTTTGCTTAATGACTGCTGCATAAAAGGTTATAAAACTGGGTCAGTCATATCACCAACCCATTTTATGACTGCTGTAACTTGTGATCAACTTACAACTCAAGGATTTCAGGTAATCCTAGACTTACAATCACAACTGAGCCCAAAATTTATGTTGCTAAATGAGAAATTTTCTAAGTGAATTTGGCTTCCCCATTGACTTTGTCAGAAGGTAATGTAGGGACATAATAACAATAGGTAGAATTAATGGAACATAATAGTAGAGTCAGTAGAATTGGTTTGATTTGCTGTTTTGCTTCTGTAAGAATTGCTTTGCTAAGAATTGGAATTGCCTCTGCCATTTGCATTTATAATAAATTCAAAGATTTTTCCTATTAAGTAAGGGTCTTGAGAGAGGAGAGTGGCTAATGAATTATCTTGTTTTTCTGTGAAACTCCGAGCCTGGTACCTGTGTTGCTAAGCACCCAGCCCCTCTGTTGCTAAGCACTCAATCCCCCTGTTCCTTGCTGTACAGCCAATGCCGGGCTACAAGGAAGGCATGGGCCAGGGGGCCAGAATTGTGTATTCTGAAGGTATAAAAGCACACCATACCTTCCCCAATGTGTGGCTATTCCTCACGTGCATTGTGTTCTGGATATAGTTTCACCCAGTATTTTGTTTTTGGCCGAAAATAAAATCTGCTTCTTTTTGCAAGCCTCATCTTGAGTCTCTCTCTTTGGCATTCTGGTGACTCAAGTACATTTTGGGACCTTACAGTAGCAAAAGATGGTCACATGACCCCAGGACATTGCAACCATCATAAATGTGAGCCAGTTGTCAAGCATTTGAATGTAAATTGCGTGACCATGGGGGTACTGCAACAATCAGAAGTGTGAAAAATGGTCATGTCACTTTTTTCAGTGTCATTGTAACTTTGAATGGTCACTAAACCAACTGTGGTAAGTCGAGAACTACTTGTACTTGTACAAGGATAGCTGGGGGGAAACGCGCTGACTAAACTGAAAACTGCAGACAAATGGCATCTACAGGCCCCCAGCTACTAAGCGTTCCAAGTACCTTGAAAGTTATTTTTCAGTATTCATTCCAGTTATTTACAAGTTTCATATACAATTTTTGATTTTCTGGATTTCTACTGAACAGACTTTGTATGCAACAGAATAAATTCCACTGTGATTTGTGTCATTTACACAAAGATATAATTATGCCAATGATAAAGGCATGATGATTACTCTTTGTTTTTTCAGACTTAGAAAATAGCAGTCCCGTCGTTAGTTCATTAAGAGAAGATTTCTCTGTATTTCTGACCAAGTTCAGTCTCTACTCTCTTAATCTAGGGAAGCCTAGATTCAAGATTCACAATTGCCTCTCTTGCAACAGCTCCAAGCAGGATAGGATAGGCTCACAAATCTGTCTTAAATATAATGAGAAGGAAAGAAAGATAAAGACCAATCCAATAAATTAAGAGAGACAAGGGTTAAACTACACAATCCTCTATCACAGGCAGTTACTTCAAAAGCCACAGTGATTCATTCTGATAATGATACTGGCAAATAAGCCATGTTGCATCATAAAGTTTCTGTTGCAAGCGCAGGAGAAACGTTTATCTCATAAATGTTCTCGGTAATAAAAATGATGACAGCCAGCCAACAAATCTTAAGAACTGGAGAAACATGATGGATCCATGATCATACAGAACAAAAAAAAAGACAAAAGTTTTCTGTACATTTCAGATATGCACACAACCTAGACATTTTTAAGAGGGAAATGCTGAATATAAATAAAGTTCATAACTCAGTAGATGGTGACAGCATCTCTAAGCCCAGTCTTCAGCCCAGTTAAGCTATTTTTACTTATTTCAAGTCCCAACTTGGTTCACAGTAAAATGACTTCCACTGAGCTGAAGTTTATAACTAAGCTGGCTTTCCAACACATCTTGCTGTTTATCTTTGACTCTGGACTTGAGAAAGAGGAAGTAAAGTCATATTGCTTAATGGCATTTCTGCTGCACATTTAACACTATTTGGATTTTGGGGATGTGGTGGCTCAGTGGCTAAGACGCTGAGCTTGTCGATCGACAGTTCAGTGGTTCGAATCTCTAGTGCTGCATAACGGGGTGAGCTCCCGTTACTTGTTCCAGCTTCTGCCAACCTAGCAGTTCGAAAGCACATAAAAAATGCAAGTAGAAAAAATAGGGACCACCTTTGGTGGGAAGGTAACAGCGTTCTGTGCGCCTTTGGCGTTTAGTCATGCCAGCCACATAACCATGGAGACGTCTTCAGACAGCGCTGGCTCTTCGGCTTTGAAACAGAGATGAGCACCATCCGTTAGAGTCGGGAACAACTAGCACATATGTGCAAGGAGAACCTTTACCTTTACTTGGATTTTAAACAGGGTTAAAAAAAATGCACCTTTTACATTTGGACTTTTTAATTATTTATCAGAGTTGCATTATTTTTGTTGTTGTTACTGCTACTGCTGTTATGCCCAAGCCCTTAGCAGAAGTGTGGTATAAATCTAAAACAGCAAGAATATTCTGGAGTGGAAAGGCAGAAATGTATGAATTCTTTTACATTAAAATATTTCAAATTCAAACTTAGATAGAAAACATTTACCTGGTAGACGTTGCTATTTTGTTCTTAATTACATAGAAATTAAACTATTGATGTTACTTACCTTGCTATGTAATATAATACATCATTAATAACATGATCCATAAATTTCCCAGAACCTCTGCCCACAGTGTAGGACCTTAATTTCAGCATAATTGCTCTTTCACTGCTTTCTGAAAACTATCCATATGGACAAAATAAATAGATTCAATTTCATTTGTAAATGAAGGCTTTCCCATAGATTGGCAGTAGCAGACTTTTGAATCTGTGGCTAAAACATAAACAAAGTTGTAATGAGGGTATGCTCTAGACCCACTTTATTCATTTAAGGTTCAACTTCAATATTTAACCAGGCTGTTTTGCTCCAGTTATTAAGCAAATTATTATTTCTCTCTGTTTTAGGATGAACTGGAAAAAAAGGGGAGAGAAATCTATTGATTATGTAACAAAATGGGAAGAATCCAATTTAATTTATTACAGTATTGCATATTATTTAGTTGGGAATAATGGAGGGTAGCTCATCCCCCACCCAGCATCTAAAATCAGTTTTAATGGTTGCTTACTGGTAGATAGTATCTTCCTCCTCCCTCAGTTGTCTCAATGTTGAAGTTCAGGAATTATCATGTCCCCAAATTGGGAAAAGCTATTTACACAAAAACCATCCTCTTCTTTTCCAGACAATCTGACAGAATTGGCACAACCTTATCCAACCTACAGTATCTCCACTTTACCTCAGAAATAGTATCAGTTGACAGAGATGGACCTGAAATGGGTAAAATGGAAGAATAGCTAGTCTTGCCGTAACTTAATATAACTGCTCCAAATCTCAGTATTTTCTACCTGTAAACATTCCCTCCAGACCATAAAAACACTTGAAATTGGTCCAATGCACTCTCCATCACTTCAGTAGGATTCTTCTAAATTTAAGTCTGGCTTCAATTTTTTTTTCTAGCAACCAGATTTTTATAATACATTTTTTAAAAAGCAGATTTTATATAGGTTTGTGCACTACACATGACTCCTTGCCACAGCATACTGTTGGATAAAATAATCTTCTCATTGAAGGAAGGTATTTTCTCTCACAGAGATCAGATCTTTTGGGAAAAGCTGCATACTGTAGATAAAGACTTAATAGTGGTACCTTGGTACTCAACTGCTTTGCAAAACTCATCAAATTTGGTACTCAAGGCATTTAGTTGCGAAAATTTTATCCCGGTATTCTTTTGTTTGGTACTCCATGCACAAGCTAGAACTTGGAGTCAGCTGCCTTGTAACTCATTACATTATTGCTTATGATAAAAAATTGTTTGGTAGTCATCGTTTTTTGTATTCATTAAGCCTCCTGAAACCAATTAACAATGAGTACCAAGATACCAATGTAGTCTTCAGCATCTCCACATAAACATGAAAAAGATTCGTCCAAACTCTGTAAAGTTAGTGCTGAGCAGCTTTCCAGACTTGCCACCATCCAGATGTTAGGGCTGCAATTCTTAAAATCCCAACACTTCCAGGAAGCATTATGCTGGGGAAGGTTGAGCAAGGTCAAATAGAATAGAACAAAATGGACCATTTGCCAGTCTGTATAGTCACTTCTATCCTTCAGAGACTGCAACTTAAGAAAAGCGAAGCTTTCACAGTACAACATGTGACACCTCCACTGAATGCAAAGTGGTACAACCATCATGTTGTGGTACACATAAAACACAAGAAAAATAAGAGAGAAAAAACTCAGGTGAGACAGTGGACTCAGAAGCCAAAAATGTGCTATGTAGGAAGAACAAAACTAAGAAACAATTATGGCCATAGAATCTCTTTATTCAAACAGAACACATACATACATACACATACACACACACACACACACACACACACACACAGGGAAAAAGAAAACAAAACAAAATGGCATGACGCAGACAATGCAAAAGGCCACTTCTCTCTTTCTGTGATTTTAAGAGCTTCATGAAATATTGCCAGTTATATTGAGGGATGAGAGAAGAGGGAGACAGGAGGGGAACAAATCTACTATCTGCAAGTACAGAGAGGGTGGAAGGGAAGTGTTTACTTCTTATACAAGAATATTTCCCATCACAACTTCTCATCCTACACCAGATGTTTAGGCACTGACCTCTGCAAAACCCGGTTTTCAATCTGTCTCACTTCCTTTCTCCCCTATCAAGAGAGCAGGCTGACATAAAATCCTCCTCCATTTCTGAGGTTGAGTTTTGCCATGATCTTGCCCAACTTGGTAGAGAGGGGGCAAAGATGGCATAGTGATTTTGATTGTTTGGTTGCTTTCAAGAGTTTCAGAAAGTCCAGGAGATCAGAGATGGAGAGAAAAAAACAACCCAACATAATTCTGGGATTTGGGAGGAGATAATTCTGTTTTCTAGGAGTCACACAAGAGAATTATAATTTAATGGGGTAAGGACTGTAAATGGAGACTCTTGATAATCATCATCATAAAAAAAAAGGTGGCATAATGAGGATACTTCGGAGCAAATTTTGCAGAAAGGAGCCTGCAATTCAGGTCTACAGGGGCAGTTTGAGTCTTCGGTATTACAAAGTGTAGAATTCTCACTAGGAACTCAAGAAATGGCAGCAGTTTTTTTCAAGAGTCAAAAAACTGCATCCACACAATTTATAACTTTCTTTTCTTTTCTAGTGGGGGAGAAAGAAGAAATTTAAATTACATTTTAGGAACGTGCTAGATATGTAGATATGTAAGAAAACTCCTGTAAAATGGATTCTGGGCTGTGATGGGGAGATATGACAGGCAATTGCTGCAGTATGGACACAGAATAGGCCAATATTCAGAGATTAAGGCTCATCTGTTACAGCATGGCTGGTGATTTACCAACAACACTGAAATGGGGGGTGGGGAGGGGGAGAAACTGTCAATAGGTGCTAACAAAGCTGCAATACAGAATTCCCTGCTACGCCTCTTAAAAATGAATGGCTTCTCCAAGGACGCAAGTCACTTGGGGCTGAAGGGATGCCAGAATCTAGCCGTTTCTCATTCTACCAATGCAACTGGTACTTGGGCCTGTGGGAAAGATCTCTTTTCACCATTTACAAAATGGGTGTTTAAACACTGCAAGGAAAAATAGCTGGAAAGGGCAGAATCCAATGGGAAGAGAATGAGAAGACGACTGACAACCAAGCGAGTGGTGACTATGCACTGGGAGGGGATGAAACAGGAAGAATCAAGATGAAAACTTCTACAGGTTCCAATCCAGGATTCACAAATGGTAATAAAGAGGTTTGAAGTCTTACTGAGTAAATTGGTGGAAGATTCCAAGTTAACAATGGGCAGTTCTGGCGAGGTGTTGCTAATATTGTTTGACCAACAGATCAGAAAAGTCTTCTCTGCTTTCTCATGTGGGCTACCCAGTAGGTTCTCTTGAGGGGGGTTGGGGGTGGGGAAGGCAGTGGATCTAGCACTTGCTAAAATGCAAAACAGGATTCCATCCCAATAGGAAAAAGAGACTGTCTCTCTCACAAATTCCATCTAACATGCTGCTGTCCTAACCTTTACCGTTAGCAAAGCCTATTATGCCTGTTTGAACCAAGCCCATTTTGATTATCCTGTGTGATGCCTCCAGTAGTCGCGCCTACCTCCCCATGGATCAAATGTGTAGATGGAAGAAGTGTGCTTGCAAGTGGGACATTCAATGGTCATGAGAAAGGGAGTTCCTTGACGGGTTTTCTCCCCACCCACCTGGCACTACCCCTCCATCAGAAGACTTCTGATATGATTCAAGCATCAATTTTAATTGCATCAAAGACAGGTTTACTCAGTGCAGCAGTGTGTATGAATGCATATTGAGGAGAGGGGATGCAGGGGAGAGGCCTTGTGCCAAAGGTTGCTGCCCCTTGCCGGAGTAAGGGGGGGGGGACACCATTGCTGGGATTCGCCAAACGATGTGCCAGAAGGGGGATGATGTTGCGACCCTCGTACACACATCCATTTCTCTCACAGGTACTTGTTGGAACCAGACTCTTCAGTGATTGCTTGGAGGGGAGGGGGAGATAGGGAGAGAGGGCTGGGCCCTTTCGTTGCCCCTTGCTGCTTTCTCTTCTGCCCCCGCCTGCCCATAGGGGTGAAGGCACCGGAAGGACTGGGGACAGTCCCTGGCAAAATAGACTTGATCGAGCAAGCAGCCGTGGTTCTTTCCCAGTGATGAGACCCACTGAGTGCCTTTATCTGGGGAGGAATAAAAAGAGAGAAAAGTTAGCTTTTTGGCCTCTTGTTTCAAAGAAAGTCATGCAAACAAAATGGGAGAGTGTGACATAATCCGGACTTCTGTGCCAGTTGAAATTAATTGTGCTTGTTTCTGCCCATTTCCCCAATTTTTCAAGATGTTCTTGAATCTTGATATTGCCCTCTAAGGCATTTGCTATCTCTCATATATTTATTATCTACAAATATGATAATTACTTTTTTCTAACCTCTCATTCTAGACAGTTATAAATATTTTGAACAAGACAGGATCTAACCTTGGTGATATGCCACTTGACACTTTTCCTCAACACAACACACAGCCATCCTTTGTGTCTACCAGATCTTTGATAGTTGCCTTATCTGAAAGTGATTTTTCCTAAACGTGAATCTCTCCAAGTTCTCTTTAGGAAGCACTACTATCTTTTGCTTTTGGTTAAGAAATTAATTGCAACTATCTCTTCCCCTTGCAACCCCCCCCCCCAAAACCCTCCAAAAAACAAACCAGGAGTGCTTGCCTTTGAACTGGGGGAACAGGCGGGGGTGGGAACAAGCACTTTTACAATTTCCTTTTCTTCCTTTCTAAATCTTGAATGGGATGTTTGCCAACATCTCCCCCTTTTTTGGGGGGTGAGAATCAATGCCGTAAATTATTCATTGTCAAAAGCAGTAGAAAAAAATTAAAAATTGTAGGATTAGGGGGAAGAGATAGGAAAGCGTTTGTGTCCGCAAACTCTATTGTATTCTGTGATTAAAGACTTCCAGAAAACCTTGCCCGATAAGTCTGTTTCCAACTACATCTAACCTCCACTCTCGCTGCCTTATAATGAATAATTTGAGATTGCCTTCTTGCAACTATCGAATTCCTCTTCTGTGACTTAATACCAACCCCCTACAATATTTTACCTGGCTGCCGATTGCTGCTGTTGCTCTATCTGTGGGTTGCTGTGCTCAGGTTGTGGAGTTTCTGTTGTCCCCTGAAGTGGCTGGGTGGAATCAGAGGTAGATGGGGGAGGTTCTTTTGTGCTGTTGAAGAAGGTGGGGGAAGGCAGGGAAAGGAAGACTACTTTAGCACTGTGACATGGATTACTTTTATATTCATAGTCCCAAACAGTGATTATAGGAAAACAATACAGAAGATCATAGGTCTGAGGAAGGCATCCCGTGGAAAAGTTTCTGTTTTTCTTCTTTTAGTTTTAATACCTGCAATTTCACAGTTTTTTATTTTTTTTAAGTCAGTCTCTCTCAAGTTGCCTATTCCCCAGCTTTTCATTTTGCCATGGTCATTGGTTCTGTGTTTCAGAGCTGTTTTTAGTCTGGTGTTTCTTCATCCCCCCACCACCGCCCCCAACATCTCAGCCTAACCTACTTTCTAGGATTTCCTGTTGATTCCAAGTGTTTATTAAGTCTGACTCTGCTTAGGCTTTTTGAGATCAACCAAGGTTAGCCAAGCACTGCCTTCTAGTTGGGCCCTCTCCTGATATACCGGGAATTTCCATTATTACTAATACATACTTGCAGACTTGATATTGCTCCTTTAATAATCCTACAGAGCCAGTGGCCTCACAGATCACATTTCAGAATCTTACCTGGCTACAGTTGTCACGATAGAAGAGTTTGGTGGGTTTCTCTCTTCTGGAGGGCCTGTGTCTGGAGTGGGAGGATCTTGTGGAACACTAGAGACTGCTATAAAAGGGCAAAAAAAAAAAAAAAAAAAAAAAAAAAAAAGACCAACCAATCAGACCTAAATAACCGGTGGGAAATACATGCTCTGTTAGAGAGGATAATGATAGTTCTGGAGGGAAAGCCAATTCTTACTCAGCTGCCATCTATCCCAAACCTTCATCTCCACAGTGTTAATATTTCTGAAGCTTTAAGGGTACAGTAACTGTCCTTCCCCCACTTCCTTCCTCCCCTATTCATATGGATTAGCCCAGGGGAGCCAGCGGCTCTTCAAAAGTTATTGGGCTCCAATTGTTGTTAGCTATAAAGATAGTGGATACTGAATGGTAGTCCACCAACATGGGGGGAACTAAGGATGATCTAAATTTGCAGTAATCACAGGTGGATGGACTGTAGGTTGAAGATTCAAGGAAGCTTTTGGGAACACAAGGCCAAGAGATTCCTCCTGGACATGCTTGTGAACGCCATGGGAGTTGACCATTCAAAGATGCAGAAGAGATAAGCAGGAGCAGTGAGAGAGACAGGTAATACAGGCATTGTGCAAATGATCAGGATGATGGACTTGGATAAAGTAGGCTGAACTCCCTGCCAAGATACAAAACCAACTGTGTTTCACAGGATAGCATGTCGTTTTTACAGCTTAATTAGCTTAACCAGCTGTTGCAGCTCTGGGCTTCTCAAGAGAAAAATATTACAAACAGACACACACACATTTTTGGAATCTAAAGGTCATAAATTGCTTTTCTACCTATATATAAAAGATACATTTTATTCTCAGTAGCCTCTAACTGAAATTCAAATTTTCATTCAATAAGGCTACATTTCAGCTGAAGGCTAATGAAAATAAAATTGTATCCCTTCTCTCCCCCCGCCCCTCCGGGTTCATGGACCTCCAGAAATTTATCCACATACTCCCAGAGGCTCCACAGTCCCTAGATTAACCACTTCAAAAACCGAAGTTCTCATATGGTCCTAGGAGTTTCTGCAAAATGGATCCACTACTCCCAAACACTGTGTTATTTATTACTGAACAGATTTTATTTTGATGTGGCATGTTGCTGCTCCCTTATAGTATTTGTGAAGACCATTTTCAGAGGGAACAGACAGCTGTCAAAGTTGAATATAAATATGGGGGTCTGTATGTATGAAGGAAAAGAAATGGTGGAGCAGAAAGACTGGGGAAGGCCGAGATGGTCTTCGGGAAGGCAAGGCTATTGTCAAGAGCAAGATGGCCCTCCTGTGGTAGCTGCTGGAATGGAAGGATGAACAAGGTAAAGAGGAAAGAGGGAGAAATAGTCCCAGTGTTTTTGTGTCCAAACCTTGGGGGGGGGGGGAGGCTCCTTCTGATAGGCTGCTACATAGCAACTGTTCTGGATGACACACACACCCTGTACCATTACCAGGAAGCAAGGATTCCACTCAGCATTGGGGAGTATCAGCACGGATAATGCCACCATTATGGCTGACACTCTTTATCAACAGAATGGGAAATTATAGGAGACATTTTATATTAAGACATCACTTCTGGCCACCATACTTAGGACTTAAGCAAATCTGGTGTGAAGTTTCTGAAAGATGCCCTATTTCCATTATATCTGTATTATACTAACTTTCTGCATCAACGTGCAGAAATTATATGTGCAATTTTCATTAGAACACACAAAGAGCTGTGCTGAATTTAATCCAGGTTTCTGTTTCCATTGCGCTCAATGGAAGTCCACAAATAAGCCACAGACCAGATTAGAAAATCAACTCTATAGGAAGGCTAAAGCTACTTTTATTGAGATCACTTGTAACCAAAATAAATAAATAAATAAATAAATAAAATTGAATCTGATTGTGCTATACATCTCCTTCTTTGTTGTATGTCAGCAAAATAGGGAGGCATCTCCCTGAGCCACTGCTGATTGTTATCTTGCTGTTCTAGACTTAAAAACAGTTTCAATCTAGATAATAGATCCTGAATATTTCTGACAAAGTAGTTTTTTCCTTACTCTCTACACATTTTTATTTTCCATTGCAACTAATATGCAAGGGTATATAGTATTTGATGTTGGAGGTAATATTATGATTAGCTACTGTTGGGAACTTTATACCCAGTAGCAGTCTAAATTGCCAACTAAGTCTACATTAGTGGTAGCAAATTCCATAGTGTCATTATGCTGTATGTGAAGAAAACAATATTTGTTAATATCTGTTCAGAACTTCTCAACCCTCAGCTTAGCTAGATTATCCCATAGTTTTAGTATTATGGAAGATGGCATCAATTTTCTCAATACTCCTTTAGCACACCCTCCCTGGATTCAATTCACCCTTAGCACAGCCTCATTGGAGATAATTTTTCATAAACTAAAGTCTCCAAACTAAAATCTTCCTGAAATATATCTCTACTTTTGTGTTGTTGTTTTGCCTTTTCCAGCTCTGCTGACAGAAGGATTTTAAAAAAAACCCTGCAGTGTTTATTTGTACAAAAGCAATATGATAGATAGAGTGAATGTCACTGTTGGCTTTGCTCAGATTCTTATTCTCCTGAGATTGTTAGCTTTGATCACTTCAACACCTGCGTTTATATTTATTCCTTTGAAAATATGAACTGAAAATTCATATGTACTCATTTTTGTCCCATTATGTATGTACTTTTCAGTAGTTTTGTATGAATAAATCACATTGATTTTGGATACAATGAAGCCGTTTCTGAAGAATCAATGATGCTCACCTTCTGCTTGGGATCCATTATTTTGTGCCACTTCCTGAGAGAGGATGGCTGGCTCTGTGAGCATTTTAGAAGAACTAGCAAAACAAAATAATAATTGACAAAATTACCATGAGTCAATTGCAAAACGTTTTACTTGGAAGAGCTTATATCCTAAGATGATGCCTTTAATATTAATAACCACAACATCTGTCTTATCCCTTCTCCTTGGGAAGGACTTGATAGGTGGATAAAAATGCCAGCTCTAAGTATCTAGCTGACTCTGTGACCAAACAACAATGTCCTGAAAACTGAGCTGAAGAAGCTTCTTCTATGAGAAGCGAAATGTCTTCAAAGAAAAACAAAGAAGTCCAGTTGCCTCTTGAAAAAGCACCTTTGGGACAACTATGACCCAGATGACTGAGAATCCCCATAGACAACCAAACGAGTAAAAAGTCCAAAAATTCCTTCCTTGGCTGCTTTAAATTGACTGTGTAGACTCCAGTGTGAGCCACTGAATTTGTTATTCCTCCTCCAAGCTCCTCTTCTCATCGCTTCCAATTCTGTTTGCCCTGGACCCTACCCTATCCCTAACTGAAGCAGAAATGAGCAAAATCTGATCAATGGCAACATTCAGCTTCCAGTGCACTTCTTGATTCTATCACCAAAACGTGATGGCAAAACGATGTTGCCCAGCAGTTCAACTATAGTGTGGGGGTGGTGGGGGGTGGGGGTGGTGGCAAGAAATGGGATAATTTAAGCCCCTGTAAGATTTATCCATTTTACCCCTTAACATCCATTATGCTTCCAACATAGGCACACAGAAGAGTCTGAAAGCCCCAATCCCTGAAAGACATGGCTCAGAGTCTAATTGATGTTCCCTTCAATCCCCAAATGACTAAACATTTAAGCATTCCAAAGCCTCACCTCTCTTGCTGTACAGTGGGTTCTGGAAAGGAGGCCCAATTCTCGTCTTTGCCAGAGCAGGAGGCACCTGAGTTAGGTTGGTCCCACACTGCTGCTCCTGTATCAGCTGCCACCAGTTGTGAGGATTTCGTAGACTTTGAGGACAGATCAGATCTGTCTGCCCAGCTAGGATCTAGGAAAGATCACATTTGCACAGAAGATACTTATCTGGTGCTGGAACGTACTACAGGAGATAACTAGCTCTATTTCATGTTCTTGTAACTGTTATAATAGTCCCCCCCAATCGATTGCTCAACAATGTGCTGGGTTAACATAGCTCAATATTCAGAAGTTACTAGTATTATTGGATGGAAATGTTGGGACTTGAAGTCTCAACACATCAGGAGAACAGCTGGTTGGGGAAAGCTGGGTGCAACCTTACCACAACTGCTGATTTCTCTTTGGCATAATGAAAATGAAGGTTTCCCCAATTGAGTACATGTAAGTCAAAGTATATGGATACAGGTTAGGATGAAAGCTGAAATCAAACCAAGTTTGTTCAAAAATCCAAGTTTTGTCTTGAACCTGTAACCATAAATTTCTGTGCTTTTATGTTTTCTTGACTCTCAAGATGCCAAAAACAGAAGGCATATTTCAAAAGAAGAGTTTCAAGACACACAATTGTGTGCAAATAACCTAACAAACTAGGCTATTTGGCAAGATCTTGGTATAAATCAAATCTTGGTGCAATGTGGGAAAAGAGGCATTTTTTTATTCAGCATTTCCTTACATTATTATTCATTCTTCAATTATACCAATAATGTCCAGAGATTGAGAAGAAGATGATCAGACCTAATCCAGATCACCTTTTCTCAACTAAAGAACCAATTATTTTTATGCCAAAAGACTTTTACTTTCAAGAAAATTATTTCCTAGCCATGAAATAAATAAAGGTGAAAAAATGTGGTACTCCTGTTGTTGCTAAATGTCAATTCCCAGCAACCCTGGGAAACATGATCAAAGATGAGGAAGCTGGGAGCTTAAGTTCAACAATATCTTGGGGTGGTTCATAAATGGGGTGATTTGACAATAGATACTATGGAGAAAACCTCACTTTGGTCATTTTTCAAGGAATGATATAGTTTTTCTTTTATTACGCCATAATGTCATTTCTTCTTTAATACCAGTGGTATTATATCCAATTGTCCCTCCTTTTTTCGTTTGTAATATACTCATGAGTATTGCATAAGAAGCAGGTAGCTATAACTGGGTAAACTTGGAACTTTTGCTCCCAAGAATTTTAAACCAGAATTAAGCTACATTCCTGATGAAGGAGAAGATTAAAATAGAGGGCTACAGTTCTAAAGATTCAACTAGAAGACTGCAAATCAGCAGATTTGTGTGGAAGAACATGTGAGAATGAAGCTCTCTGCCACTGCCAAGTATATGTCTTGTGACTTAAATAACAGCATCTTCAGCCAAAGAAAGTCAGAGCTATTGACAGAAAAATGAAACTGTAAGAGCTAAGTAGCTAGTTTGGCTAGGATAATACTCCTTGAAAATAATGTAAAATTGTAACTCTCAGCAAAACAACTATTCAAAAAAAAAAAAATCAAACCCGGTTATTTTCTACAAAATTATCTGGCAAAAAATATTTCAAATCCTAGATTTCTTTATTAAATTTTTATGCCGCTCATCTTTCCTATAAGGCAAGTCTTATCCAAGTTGAAGCACTCTTTATTAATGACAAGCATGTTACTTTATTCAGTGTAGTGTAATGCTTATTTCAGAACTCATTTTTAAAGGGGATAAATGCTATTTCATTCTTGTTCCTACATATTACACCATGGACTGCTCCTGTTTAGATTTTTTCCTCTATTCCATTAGGTCTCATTACCAAAATAAGCACAACAGTTTCAAATAAGAAAAAGGATTGCTGGTGGCAGCAACATCAGGAACAACCTTACCTTACCTTACTTCCTAGAGGAATTTATTCCCCATTATTAAAGGATGCCCAAACAAGCAGATAGCAGCTTGCTTGTTTCAATGCTTATCAACCAACCCCAACAATCCAACCTCTGAGTTCTGACCTCCTAATGTCCTTTCCGCTTCCATTTGTTCACCACAGCCATTACTGACAGGGATGGCCTCTCCATCTCCCCCACCAGGATCCTCTTCCTCACCCCCTTCACCTTCTGAGTCTTCACTATCTTCACTATCTGTGCTACCAAGTCTTCTGTAAAAGGGAGAGAAAATCAGATAAAATAAGAGTTATTCCACACTTGTGATAAGCTGAGGGCATATACCAGTCCAATATCTGATTTTTTTTTCATATAGATGGTTTAATGGTTAGATGGCCTAGACATTGGTATTTGAACATAGATCTTCTTAATGTTTATATTTTATTGTGTTCTACTAATCTAGATGAAATGTTAATATATATTGCCAGTCCATGTATGACATATGCTGAATAAATAAATTCCACACTTGCCTATAACCAGCTCTACTCCAGTGGACTCCCTTTTCTGCAGCTGCACATCACAATATAATGTGTTTAGTTTGGTGTTGGATTAATATATGAGAGCCAATCTGCTAAGGCTTGCTCAACAAATTGTGGCTTAATTCCATGTATAAATATAGCCATAGAAGCAAGCTACTGGTCCATTTAACAGAGTATAATGTACCCATTTCCTCCTCTAAAGACCACTAAAAGTGGCTTTAAGCAATTAGAAGTGCTGAACTCTATAATAGTAGCATCATTATATTATCAATCCCAATCTCAATCTCAATCTGTATTTTAAGCCTATCTTACTCTAGAAGATAGGCTTAAGATACGGAAGGATCTTGACAGACTTGAACATTGGGTGCTATCTAACGAAATGAAATTGGTGAAAAAAGTAAGGTTTTCCATTTAGGCAAGAAAAAACAAATGCACAGGTATAGTATAGGTGATAACTTTGCTCAATAGTAGTAACTGTGAGAGGGAGCTTAGAGTCCTAGTGGACAATCATTTAAATATGAGCTAGCAGTGTGCTGCACCTGCCAAAAAAGCCAATGCAGTTCTAGGCCGCACTATAGTAGAGGGATAGAATTAAGACCATGTGAAGTGTTAATACCACTTTATAATGCCTTGGTAAGGCCACACTTGGAATACTGCATCTACTTTTGGTTGCCACGATGTAAAAAAGATGTTGAGTCCAGAAAGAGATAGCAGTTTTCCAATATCTCAGGGGCTGCCACAAAGAAGAGGGAGTCAAGCTATTCTCCAAAGCACCTGAATGCAGGATAAGAAGCAATGGAGGGAAATTAATCAAGGAGAGAAGCAATCTAGAACTAAGGAGAAATTTCCTGACAGTGAGAACAATTAATCAGTGGAACAACTTGCCTCGAGAAATTGTGAATGCTCCAATAATGGAAGTTTTTAAGAGGAGATTGGACAACCATTTGTCTGAAATAGTAAGACCTCCAAGGTTCTTTCCAACTCTGGTTCTGTTCTGTTCTGTTCTGCTCTGCTCTGCTCTGCTCTATTCTATTCTTATGACTCTTGGAGCCCAAATTGATTCTGAAAATGCAAATGCATTCCCTAGATATATATATATTTCTTTATTAAACAAATTTGCTCAAACTCACATACAGGTGACTCTGGCAGTGTACAACATTAAAAATAAACCCTCCCACCCACCACGATAGCAGCAGTTGCATGTCCCTTCTATAGCTAATAGGGAAGAAAGAATAATCTAACACAAAGATATAACTGCTTCAGATTATTACAGAAGGTCTACAGGATTAACCAACAAAATTCAAGAAAACAGCCATAATAGGAAATTCTGGAGCCAAGCATCACACAATTGTGGCTGACAACAAAGAGTGGCCCCAAAAGATTATTGCATGTGACAATAGTGGCAAGGGAGGAAGTATTATCAGATGTAGGAAAAAGCTCAAACAAGAGTTTAAAAATTAAATTATCTCCTTTCAATGATACAAATTCCATTTGAAAATAGGAAGCAACAAGTGCTATATTTATCAGATTAGACATATTTGAGAAGGGGGAAAAGGCTTCCAAAAGTGAATGTCTATTTTTGTTTTTTGAATGGGGAGAATTTTCAAGGGAGGAAAGATATGCAGTTGAGAGTAATAAGAGCTAAAAGTCTGGACCTTGAACAGAGAAGCTGATACTGCATACTGAATCATCTTCAGCTTCAATTTCACGGCTACTAAGAATAGTCTTATGTATTATTAAGCACTTTAAGCTATGCTAAACACTATTCATGTCATCCGGTCTAGCTTTATTTGCTCATTCCCAGTTTGTAGAAGAGGGCAGCTAACAAGGCCCCAGCATGCAAGAATGTGTGACAGGACCCGAGAAGCACTCTTCGGGCCTGGTCTAAATATGACCTGCAGTTTACTGGTAAACATGATAAAGGAAGTATTCCCTCTGCTTGATTAATAAGGGAGACAGAATGGAAAGAACATCCCTGTAAAATGGAAACCTCTTGTGGAAAACATTCAAGGATCCTGCCTGCATGTGCCTCCCACACCCTCAGCAAGAAAAAACATCTTCCCAGCAAGTCTAAAATTTATTATCTTAGCACACACTATTTTTATCTAGTTTGCATCCCTATTTGATTTCATTTTGCATAATTCTTCACCCAGTCTAACCAAAGGCTGAGGAGGAAAGGATTGACCTAAAGAGGCAAAATATATTCATAAAATTAGATGTGTGCATGCAAAGGCAATGGAACAACAGGGCAGAAACCATCAAGGCATATGTACTTCATGCAAAACAAAAACAGAAGAAGCATGCGCTAGCTTAAGATAAAAATAAGGAAGATGATTTAACCACAATAAACCAAGCATAGTGGTGACTCTTTGAAAATAAAAGCATGAATTATTTACTAGAAGACATGTATTTAAGAAAAGAAAAAAAGATAGGGGAGGGAACCCTTGGCTCAAAGTGTGCTGATGGAAGCTAATACAATGGATTCTCCCCTACCTGACTGTCATAGACGGTGAGGTACCCGAAGTGATAGTCCTCTCCTTCTCCTGCCAGATGTCCTCCCCATCAGACCCATCAGCCTCTTCATCATCATCAAATTGCTGAATTCGCTCCTTGTAGCAGATGTCAAAAAGGTTGGCATTGGGCTGCAGGGAAGTAGAGAGCAGAGACAGATCAGAGCAGTGGCGAAATTTAGAAAGGATAATAGATACAGTTGTTGTCTTTGTTGCTGTTACAGGTTGTGCTCACTTTAATGACCATCTATTAAATTACTATTTGAAGTTACGATGGTGCTGAACAAATGGCAGTTATGATCGGTCCTCAATGTTACAGCCGTTGCAACCCCCCACCCCCAAAATCACTGAATCACTGCTGCCTATTTCTGCCACCCTCAGCTGACGTTTGCCATCCTCTTCCTCCTGTTGCTGGTGAGGCCCTGCACAATGCAAATAGCCACCACCATCACCTATGGAGCCGCTGCCTTGCTGCCACCCTGCCTCCTTAGTCCTGCTATCTTTTCCCCAGCTGGGCCCAGTGAGCAACCTTCTTCAGCAGATGAGGCTCCCCTGCGTCAGGACCAGACATGTCCTGAGAGATCATGCCTTCACAGAGTGAATGGATCCTGGACCAGCAGTGGGAGGAGCAAGACAGCACAAGTCAACTGGGGATGGCAGGCGTAGAACAGCTGGTGGAGTGCAAGGCGGCCAAAAGGACAGAGGTGAGGGGGAGACAGGCAGGAGAGGGGAGTTCAATAAGAGTGCAGCTGAGTAGTCTCACCTGCCAAAGGAAGCTTACCCAGAACCATCTGGGGAGGAAACAATGGGATAGACTCAGAAAATTTGTGCAGGCAGGAGAACTGTGAGGTCATAGTTGTCCCAAAGGTGCTTTTTCAGGAGGCAGCTGGACTTCCTTGTTTTTTCTTTGAAGACATTTCATCCAAGAAGCTTCTTCAGCTCTGACTAGATGGTGGTGAATGGAAGGATTTATATTCCTTGCAGACAGCTGGTCATTTACAATCTTTTAGAGAGTTGTTGAGGCCACTTGGAGGTTTATCTGTGTCGTCAGGGTCACCTGAGTAATGCAAACGGGTGTGGACAAGAAAGTCCAGTTGCCTCCTGAAAAAGCACCTTTGGGACAACCATGACCTCGATGACTGAGAATCTCCATAGACTATGAAGTCTTTGCCTAATGATTGCAATCGGAACTGTTGTTGCTGAGTAGCGAAATCCCGTGATATTTCATCTAACAACTGCTTCATTTAGCAATGGAAATCCCAATCCAAATTAGGGTTGTTAGGGGAGGACAATCTGTATGTTTTTATCCTGCCTTTTAAAATTTAAAGACAAAGTGGCAAGGATGTTTGATATTCATTCCTCCTGTTTTCTCCCTCAACAAACAACCCTGTGAGGTAGGTCAAGGAATGACACTTACACTGTCATCATCTGCATTCAGTGAGAAGGTGATGTTGGCCGTTTTGTCAAAGGGAGCACTGAAACAAACAAACAAAAAGTGAAAACTATGGTGAAGATCAGAAATCAGGATTGCAGTGTAAAATGGGAACAGTACAAGCCTAGTTTGGGAAAAAAGAGTGGAAGAAGGGTTCATCTGCTGTGCTCAAATGGGAATTTATCCCCCTTCTTTTTCCTAAACTCTTTAGTAAAATTCCCATTTCCAAAGTACTTTAGGGAGAGTTGAAACCATCCTACATAAATCAGTAGTAGTTATCTCTGTTATGCAAAGGAAACAAAGTATCCTGTCCAAGGTCACTAAAACAATAAAGCTAATAGAGAAAGGATAGTTTTCAGTTTGGCTTGTGATTTCATCTTAGCTACATTTCTGCTATGTGGATTCTTTCCACAATTTAATAAACGTAACACTACTCCTAATATCAGCATTCAACGGACAGTCTCCCTCCTAGGCAGAATTCTTAGTTCTCATATACTTCACTATCATCTTTTTCAGAAAACTCTTTCTTGTTAATATATTATCTGTCTTCATGCAACAAATTTAAACTGGCAGCCCATTTTCCATATGGGCCACAGATTTACAGGTGTGTTTTTAGTTTTTCATTTTCTATATGGAATTTTCAATGCTACACAATGTATTTCAAATGCTATTTACCAACTGCCTTGCACTAACTCAATTTTTATTCTTTATTTTCGATATATATACATTAAAAAGAGTTTATTGCATTAGCTTTATTTTAGAATTGTGCACTGACTTGTGAAGGCTATTGCTTATATTGAGACATTTTAATTAAGTAAAGATGAAGTCTCCTTTGAGTTGAGGAATGGATATGATCGACCACTACATTCTACTGGGAGCTCTTTTTACTTTGCAAACCTAAATTCTGGAATTTCCTTGTGATCTCTCATTTTGCCAGGTCTGACCCTGCTTAGCTTATTGAGAGAAGCCAAGGTTAGCTTAGTACGGCCACCTGTCATTGAAAGGGAAGCTGTTCAACAGATGCCACAGAACAGATTCATACCCAAGCCCAAAGAAAGTGGCTACAGAGCCCAAACCATGTTCTGTCTTGTCCAACAAGCATTTGAACCAGCTTTCCAAGTCACATACCAACCACTGCTACAGTGTTGATCAGTTTCATTTAATTTTATTTCTTAAGAAGCAGATGGCAGAAACCTTACACCACTTCAGACAAATGGTTATCCAATATCTTCTTAAAAACTTCCAGTGTTGGAGCATTCACAACCTCCAGAGGCAATCCATTCCACGGATTAATTGTTCTAACTGTCAGGAAATTTCTCCTTAGTTCTAGGTTGCTTCTCTCCTTGATTAGTTTTCACCCATTGCTTCTTGTCCTGCCTTCAGGTGTTTTGGAGAATAGCTTGACTCCCTCTTCTTTGTCGCAGCTCCTGAGATATTGGAACACTGCTATCATGTCACCCCTGGTCCTTCTTTTCATTAAACTAGACATACCCAGTTCCTGCAACTGTTCTTCATGTTTTAGCCTCCAGTCCCCTAATCATCTTTGTTGCTCTTCTCTGCACTCTTTCTAGAATCTCCACATCTTTTTTACATCGTGACGACCAAAACAGGATTGCAGTATTCTAAGTGTGGCTTTACCAGGGCATTATAAAGTGGTATTAACACTTCACATGATCTTGATTCTATCCCTCTGTTATAGTGCAGCCTAGAACTGCATTGGCTTTTTTGGCAGGTGCAGCATACTGCTAGCTCATATTTAAATGATTGTCCACTAGAATTCCAAGCTCCCTCTCACAGTTACTACTATTGAGTGAGGTACCACATATACTGTACCTGTGCATTTTGTTTTTCTTGCCTAAATGGAGAACCTTAGTTTTTTCACCGTTCAATTTCATTTCGTTAGATAACGCCCAATGTTCAAGTCTGTCAAGATCCTTCTGTATCTTAAGCCTATCTTCTGGAGTGTTGGCTATTCCTGCTAACTTGGTGTCATCTGCAAATTTGATGAGTTCCCTATCAAGCCCCTCGTCCAAATCATTGATGAAGATTTTGAAGAGTACTGGGCATAAAACAGAGCCCTGGGGTACCCCACTGCATACTTCCCTCCATGTAGATGTAGCTCCATTGAGGATTACATGTTGAGTGTGGTTGGTCAGCCAGTTACGAATCCATCTGGTGATGATACTGTCCAACGCACATTTTTCTACTTTATCTAGTAGTAGGTTATGGTCTACTTTATCAAATGCCTTACTGAAGTCCAAGTAAATTATATTGACAGCATTTCTCTGGTCCACTAATTTTGTCACTTTGTCAAAGAATGCAATAAGATTAGTCTGGCATGGTTTGTTTTTGACAAAGCCATGTTGGCTTTTGGTTATTACTTTGCTTGCTTCTAGGTGATCGCTGATTCGTTGCTTGACTATCTTTTCCATATGTGTGTGTGTTTTGTTGTCCTCATCTTTGTATTTAAAAAAGAAGCGCAGCGCATTAGGCATTTACCTTTTCAACCGTTGGAAGTGAGCACTGCAGGCCACATAGGCAGAAAAAGAGAATAAAAAAGGAGAGAAAGAAAGAGAGGCAGACACATGAGGTCAGGAGGCTTGGAGAAAGGGAAAAAAAACTGCCTGGGGATGGACTGAGGTGCCTGCCAATAACATCTCCAACTCCCCCTATTTCAATAATTAGGCCACCCAGGTCAAACATCCTGCTGGAACTGCCTTAACAAAACAGACTGGCAAAATAGGAATGACTGGACAGCCTTGGCTAAGAACATCAAATATTTAGTTGCCAACAAGACTTGATAAATCAAGACACTCTCCCCTTTTCTAGGCAAGGCTCTGTCATTTGGCAAGTTGAGCAAAGCAAGCTAGGATCCAGAGCCTCTGGGATGGGGGCTTTAATTCAATAAAATCCAATTTCCAAGAATCAAATCATCCTGCTTCCAAAACTTTAAAGGAAAACTCTCTGCCTGCTTGCGGACTTTCTCAAAGCAATTATCTGCCCATAGGATGCTGGACTAGGAAAGTCTTTGGTCTGTTCAAATAAAGCTCCTGTTATGTTCTTATAAGACATAAATAAAACATATCCCCTCTTTCAGAAAGGTCAAGAAACACAAAGATTTAATGAAATGGAATCCTGTCTGTACAAAAGCAAAAATAGAAGCATCACCACTCATATAATTTAAATCCTCTCACATTCTCAAAAGAAGCCAAACAAATACTAGCTTATGGGTCTCAATGAAGTGGAATGAACACCTAGGTAGCTTTCCCCAGATAAGGTTTTCCCAGGTACTTTTATCTAACTGCTATCATCGTTAGGGTGGCATGGTGGCTCAGCGGTTCGGGTGCTGGGCTTCTGGCTGAAAAGTCAGCAGTCCAGGTTCAAGACCCAAACATCATGTGACAGGTTGCGCTCCTGTCCTCACCTCAGCCCGCCAATCTAGCAGTTCAAAAGCATGCAAATATGAGTAGATAAATAGGTACCACTTCAGAGCAAAAATAACAACATGCTTTGACATCATGCTGGCCACATGACTGAGGAAATGTCTTTGGGCAGTGCTGGCTCAATGTCCTTGAAATGGAAATGAGCACCGCCCCCTGTAGTCAGCGACTAGGAGAGTAAAAATTAGTGCAGTAAAATCCGCAGGAATTCCTTTGCCGTTTTAAAAACATTCTTAACTAAAATGTAATTATAGGCCTTATGGTTTCTAGCATGCCAGTTGGGACACAGGTTCCAAGAAAGGCATCTTCTTTGGCATACAATAAGCTCTGTCAGGCTTTTAAATGGAATTTTAAAGAATTCATTTAATTTTTAAAAATGTTACAAAGCAAAGTGCAGGTTGTGAGCATTCACTATTTCCATGAATGTGTCTTGGTCACAAATTGATTCCATGACTTAAATCCTTATTTTGTAAATAATTATGCTCTCCTGTGACTATTTTGGGAATGGGATAACTCCTCTCCAGCAACTGCATTCTTGTAGTGTCTACAACATATTCTTAAAATGGCATTCAAAAGTCCAAAAAGGCTGGGGATCCAGTTATATAGCTCAAAATGTCAGGATGGTCCAGATGAGGATGCTGATCTAACATCTCCAATGGGTTATTTACTGGGACCAATGATCAAATAAGCAAGATGCATGACTATGCATCTTTGTAATTCTATGACAAACTGCCAGGCGCAAGCACATGCAAATCAAATGCTCCTGAAATGTATTCGGTAAATAATCTAATTCTCATAAATAAACGTACAACTGAATTATAGGAAGCTATAATCAGCAGAGATTAAGACCAGATAGATGTCCCTTTGCATACAAAGGAACATAATTTAATTTGTGGGTCTTTAGAAAACATTATTCTTGCTTCTGGATCCTGCTTAAAAGCATGCTTCCTTTCCAGGGTAGACAAAAATCAGCTGTGCCATGTTATTGTCCTCACAGGAGGCAAAGCAATTTTCAGCCACCAAAGAGCATGTTAAAAGAAGCCTAGAAACAGAGCATGGAGAAAGGCAAGGGAGAATGTGAGCACATCACTAACTTGACATTCTCTTCCTGCTCGCCAAATTCTTCGTCATGAAAACCAAAGTGGTCAATGAATGAAGTCATCTGTTGCATTTGGTAACCTACGAAAGCCTATAAAAAAAAGTAATAATAGGAAATAAACATGAATGATAAATAGCTCAAAAGGTAACTGTGGTGTGAGAATTGTATTTTTAATTAAATTTATATAGCCAGTTGCAAGTCAAAACAGATGATTATTAGGACTAATGTGTCTAAGAATGTATGGAAATTATTTTGTCTGAATAGATCTATGTACTTTTCAACAGATCCTAACAGATAACATCTGGCTTGGACACATTCCAAGTAGCAACAATTTGATCCTGAGCACAAGATGTAAAGGCTAGAAAGATAATAAAAATGAAACATAATGACTGGGCTACTGCTGGCTTTTCTTCTTTTGTATAGTTTTATATTTGGGTGTGTGTGTGCTATTTTATTTGGGAGTTGATTTTATAATATTTTATTGTATGGCTTGTTACTATGATTTTCTACATGCCTCCATGTATCCAAAGTCGGGTGGTGATTATGCTGAGAAATATGGGAAACAGGATAAATATCTTTCCAGAAACTTTCTGCTGGAACACATATTGCTGTCTCCAAGGTGGGCACTGCTGCTTACGTAAGCATTCTACTTTCATAACACAGATGGAACATTCCTCTGAAAGAGGAGAGGCTATTTGTCAGAGGAACTAAGGATTCTGCATGGACGCCAGCCAGAAAGGAACATACCAAAATATAGAATCTAGACCCCTCATGGAGTCTTGATCTCTCAGGTTAAAGATACGTTATTGATGTGTTGATTATTTACTTAATTACAGCATATGTCTGCAGAGGAAAAGAAAGAGGGACTGGGAAATAACTACAAGGACTTTTGGAGCAAGCAATACGTTTTTAGGAACCTAGCCATAGAGCTAAAAATACTGCCCTTGGTTCTTAAATAAACAAGCACATGGCAGACAGGTGATTAGGGGTATGGAGTACAAATGCCTCCTGATAGGAATGGGCAAGGCCACTTGCCTGCTGTAGAACAGCCTCCTGAGGGAAGCTGAACTCCTTGAGATCGTTCTCATCATCATCACTTGATGAGTGGAGATTGTGCATGTTAACCTGAAGAAGAAAAGAGTAATTAGTTACAGGGTTCTTTCTGAAAGACTAGTGAATATAAAGCAAAGATTATTTGCCCAGTTTTCAAGATATGCCTTAACAGAAGCTCTAATTCTCTACATACTGAATTCTCAGCAGAGACCCATATCCTCAGATTAGTTGAACAAGACCCTCTTTTCTAAACAATGCTCCCAACCCCTGGTCAGCTGTGTCTTTGACTCTGGGTTCTAGCTTCTCGATCACTATGGGCTATTTTGAACAGGACAGTATGACAAAGATGCCAGGAACCCAGCACTGAAGCTGTAATAGCTGCAGCTGACTTAAATTACTGATCCTCTGGCTATATAGGAAATATAATGCATTCTTAGAAATATGAATATGGAGTTCACTTGAAAATTCCCAAAGATCACTAGCCAAGCTGAGCCATTTTAAGAAATCCACTTCTAAATTTTGTGACAGAATTAAAGTTTAGACATAAAGCATACGGAATGTGAAATTACTAGGAAATGCTTCCCTCCATGAAGAGAAGATAGATCTCTATCTCTGGTGGAATGGTTTTCCTAACTCTGCCAGAGATTTTATATAGAATCAAGTCTAGAACATAATAATAAGCATAAAAAAGGAAAAACTGACTAGATCCACAGTGTTCTTCTTATTGGTTTCTGATAAAGGTCCCGAGACAAATTTTTCCCATTGTTCTTGGTCTTCTTCAGGCATCTCTGAAAATCAGAAAATGTAAGTAGCCTAAAGCTGGGGAATGGAAGGGGAAGGCAAATAAATAGATTGAAGATGAGCTAGTCCAGAGCTCCCCAACCTTTGTGGACTGAGGGGTGAGAGGAAGCAGAAGAGGGAATAGTTCTACATGTATGGCCAGCAAGTGACACATGCTCATTTCCATTTGTGTGAGTGATGGGCATGCGTGCCTGCCATTCACACAAATGGAGTGCACACCCACACATGCATGCTGCTCGCACAATTGAGGATGCGCACGTCTGCTCACCTGCCACTTCTGCGGCCCGGTTCCCAAAGGCTCATGGCTCAGTAATGGGCCATGGCCCGGGGGTTGGGGACTGCTGAGCTAGTCCACTGAGGTGTCAGAAGAAATAGCATCCCATAGTAACTAGGAGCCTCAAAGAAATTAGTATTCTTTTTCAACGAGGCAACCTTTTCCTTGTTTAAGGAACACAGCCAGGTACAAATGTGTTTGGTGGATCTTCTTCCTTTTGAGATTTTTATATAACCGAATTGGATTAAGGCACTTAAGAGCCTGAAGACTTATTGCTGATTTTTGAATTTGGATTTTTATATTTCCTTATTATTTTTTTAATTTTTTTTAATTTTGGCTGGCTTGTTCTTTTCTTGTCCCTTTTTTTCTTTTCTTTCTCCCTCCCCCCCACTTCTCTCTCTTGATTTACACCTAATGGATTAGGGTTTGGAAGAACCTGAAGAGTTGTTTTATTTTTTTTTCCTTTTTATATTTGGCATTTTTTTTTCTTTTTTAAAAATTATTTTTTGGCTTGGCTTTGCCTGACCACTGAATAAAATGAGTAGAAAAGTTGCGACAGTGGGAGATGCTGCAACCATGCCTTCTTCATCTCCATCTGGAGGACAACGTACCATTCAGGCGATGCTTCAACAAGAGAAAGAAAAAGATAAAGACACGTTGATACAAATGATACTTCAAACAGTCCAAAGGATGGAACAACAACTACTTAAGACAGATAAAAAAGTCCAAAGGATGGAACAACAACTACTTAAAACAGATGAAAAAGTGGTCAGCATCCAGCAAACAATGTCGAAATATGAAGAAAGATTGTAAAAATTAGAGAAAAAGGATGATCAAAAAGAGGGGAAAAAATGAAAGATATAGATAATAGACTGGGGGAGGTTGAACGAGAAAGGAGCGCCTTAATTGGATGGGAAATGGATAAAGCAGAATTTTACCTTAGATTTCAAAATATGGAAGAAGAAAAGGGAGAAAACTTGGCTGATATTATGATTGAGATGCTGGCTGATGCTTTAGAAACTAGCAAAGAGATGATGGACAGTGTGGATGAGTTATATCGAGTCTACACTAGATATGCAATGTGTAATAAGCTACTATGAGAAGTACATATAAGATTTACTAAGAAATCGATCAAAACACAAATTCTTCAGGTGGCCAGAGAAAAAACTTTGAAATACAAGGAGAAAGAAGTGGTGGTTTTGAAACAAATATCAAGAAAAGTGAGAGAGATGAGAAGAGAAGAGAATACCAATTCTTGACCAAAATATTAATCCAAAAAGGAATCAACTCCAGATGGCTGATACCAGAAGGGTTAATCTTAACGTGGCAACTTCAAAGATATAAGCTGGATACAATTGATAAAGCGAGAGCCTTCCAGGAAGAATTTCTTAAAAGAAAAGGAAGTGGAAATGGAAACGGAAACTCAAGCTACAGTAGTGCCATTAAAATTTACAGAAGAAGAATTGGCAATGATTGAATCAGCAGAAGGCGCCGTAGGTGGGATTGTGGAATACAAGGAACAATGTGAAGTAAGATCAACTAGAGCAACAAAACCTACATATAAAGTATGAATATGAAAGAAATGAAATTAATCTCAATAAATATAAATGGACTTAACTCGGTAGTGAAAAGGAGAAAGGTGTTTCATAAATTAGAGAAACTAAAATTTGATATAATTTGTTTACAAGAAGTACATATTAAAAAGCAACATGAACAATTATTGATACAGCCTAAACTTGGAAGAACCTTTTTATCATTGTCACAAAGTAAAAAAAGAGTTGTTTTATATATTAGAAATTCAATAACTGCAGAGCAAATATATGCAGATTCAGAAGGTAGAATTTCGATGGTGGAAATAATTGACAATAATATGAAAATTCTTTTGGTAGCAATATACGCTCCAAACAATAATCAAAGTGACTTTTATAGAAAATTACATATGAAAATTGAAATGGAGTACGACAATATATATATGATAGGCAAATTTAATGGAATAGTGGATGAAAATTTGGATTATAAAACACGCAAAACAGTAAGACATAATAGAAAGATACTACAGAAACCCCTTTTTAAGATGATAGAGGAAATAAATTTGAAAGATGTACGGAGAAATAGAAATGGGAAAAACAGACAATATACCTTTTATTCCGAGAGACACTCATCTTGGTCTAGGCTAAATATGATATGGACAACAATGGATTTGACTTTGAATAGAGAACACGTGGAAATAGAAACAAATCTATGGGCTGACCACAATCCTGTGATAGTTACCTGGAAAGGTCGAAAAAGGAAATCCAGATGGACTTTAAATAATACAATTTTGAAAGAGAAAGACTTTGTACTGAAAATGGAGAGAGAGTTGGCCTTCTTTTTTAAGGAGAACAAGAAAGAAAATACATCGGCACAAAATCTTTGGGATACAATGAAGGCCTATGCCAGAGGTCTAATAATGGATTATACAAGGAAAAGAAATGTGAAGAAAAGACAAACTTCTAAAATATTAATTGATGAATATAAGAGATTCGAAAAGGAACTCCAGAAAGATCCATGCAAGAAAGATGTAAAAATGAAAATGGATATAATAAAGCATAAAATGGACTTACTGGAGAAGGAAGAATTAGCCCAAAAAATAAGAAGTGGTAAACAGAATTATTTCGAAAATGCGAACAAACCAGGAAGATGGCTAGCATATAAATTGAAAAAAGAAAGAGAATCAAAAAAAATAATGCAATTAATTGATGATCAAGGGCACACTAAATTTGGAAATAAAGAGATGGGAAAAATAATACAAAAATATTATAGACAACTCTACAACAGAGAGATGATAGGGGAGGAAAAAGTGGCAAGGTACTTACAAGATGCAAAATTACCTCGAATTCCCAAAGATATTGAGGAGATGTTGGAGGGGTGCATAACAATGATGGAATTAACAGAAGCAATCAAGAAGCAAAAGAATGGAAAGGCACCAGAGCCAGATGGTTTACCTGTTGAATACTATAGAACACTACAAGAATCTTTAAGTCTCCCATTATAGGACGTTATGAATGAAGTGATGAAAAAGAAGAAAATACCCAAATCATGGACTGAGGCGTATATTACATTGATTCATAAGGAAGATACAGACCCACAACAAATTAAAAACTATAGGCCTATATCCCTACTAAATTCAGACTATAAAATCTTTGCTTCAATATTGGCAGAAAGGCTTAAGAGATATTTGAATAATGTTATACATACAGATCAAAATGGATTTCTCCCCAAAAGACAAATTAGAGATAATATAAGAATAATTTTGGACACTTTAGAATATTATGAAGCACATCCTGAGAAGCAGATGGCCTTGATATTCTTAGATGCACAAAAAGCTCTTGACAATGTAAATTGGCGATTCATGATACTCTAAATGGAAGAGATGGGCTTTGGCAGGAAATTTATTCAGGCAATTGAAGCTATATATTTTAAGCAGACGGCAAAAGTAATGATAAATGGAGAATTGACTGATTCTATCGAAATAGAAAAAGGTACTAGACAAGGATGCCCATTGTCCCCACTGTTGTTTATATTGACTTTAGAACTTTTAAACAGAAATATTAGAGAAGAAAAAGAGATAAAAGGTATGAAAATACGAAAAGAAGAATATAAATTACAAACCTTTGCAGATGACCTGGTCTTTATTATTGAAGAAACATTAATAACAATAAATAAATTGATAGAAAACATTGGAGGTTTGGGAAAGTAGCTGGCTTAAAAATTAATAAAGATAAAACGAAGATAATGACTAAAAATATGTTGAAAAAGCAAAAAGAGGAACTAATGGAGACTTCAAAGACGCAGGTCACAAATAAGGTAAAATATTTATTTATTACCAAGCAGCAAGTTTAATGTGGATTAAAGAATGGATAACTTTGAGAAACACCAGATTATTGAATTTGGAGGGACGACTTGTTGATGGGATGGCATGCCTTTTTATAGTATAAAGGAACAAAAATACAGGGGTACTTTAGAAGGTAACAGATACAAGAAGCTTTGTTGTTGAATTGGGAGAAGGTTAAAAAACATTATTATTTGAAGATTCCAGTCTGGGTATCTACAATTGAAGCTTTTTCATACTCAGTAATATTTAAAAGGGAACAAATTGTTAGATATAGTGAATTATTGGATGAAAAGGGTGAACTTAAATTAAAGCAAGAACTGGAAGATCAGGGATGTAAGATGGATTGGTTTTCATATATGCAAATACGCTCTAGATATGAAGAAAATCTCAAACAAGAAGGTTTTTATAATGCTTTGACTAATTTAGATAAGATTTTAATGGGTTCTGATGATCATATAATTAAAAAGCTATATGGATATTTGTTAGAGGTAAAATTGGAAGAAGAACAAGTTAAAGAAGCAATGATAGCGTGGGGGAAAATTTTGGTCATGGTATTGATTTAGAGAAATGGCAAAAATTGTGGTCGCATAACTATAAAATGACAATGTCTACAGCATATAAGGAGAATTTGTATAAGATGTTTTACAGGTGGCATTTACCCCCGACGAGGATAGCCAGAATGTTCAAGAATAAATTGGAAAAATGTTGGAAGTGTCATCAGACTCCGGGATCTTATTACCATATGTGGTGGACATGCGCAGAAGCTAAGAGATATTGGACTAAGATACACACATGGTTGGAAAAAATGATAAAGAGACATATTGACTTTAACCAGAAATATTTTTATTAGGATATTACCAGAGACATATAATAAAGAATTGCAATATTTAATTGTGAATGTTTTAACAGCAGCTAGAATTGTATTTGCTAAAAACTGGAAAGGAGAAAAGATACCTACTGATGAAGAAGTTATTAAGAAAACGATGGACTGTGTTGAAATGAGTAAATTGACATTTGAAATAAGAGAACAGGAAGATAAACAATATTATTTGATATGGGATTTATTTTATCAATGGATAGATAATAAAATATGGAGATAAATATGAAATATAAAGTTGAAATTGAGGTAAATAAGTGAAATATTTCTTTATGAAAATAAGCTTTGGTCATATATTGATATTTTGAAGATGGGATTGAGCACAAAAGGATGTTAACCGATTGATACACTGTCTGTAATTGTCTGGAATGATGATGGCTTTATGTTTTATTTTTGTTTTAAAATAAAAAATTGTTTTTGCAAAAAAAAAGGAACACAGCCAGGGAGGTCCTTTCATAACATCATGACATATTTTAATCTTGATTTATTGACAAAACCTTTCATGCAGAACATTAAGCCAAAATCAAAAAGTTATCTTAGTGTGAAGCTAGTCACCTGTGGTTAACAGGTATTTTGGATACATAGTGTAAGATGATGGGTTTTTTGGCTAACAAGAAGTATAGATCTGTATTTAAGTACTAACTAACTCTAACTTCAGTCAGTAAATAATTGTGCAGCAATTTGCAAGTTCATAGCAAGTGGAAGTATGAAAAATAACTATTAATCAAGCCCACTATTGGGGGATTCTGGAGTTGTAGTTCTTCCTATAAAGTTGAGGAAAATTCATTTAATTGATACATTTCTCCCCTCTAAATTTTTTGGTCAAATCCTCTTTCTCAATCCCCAACATGACTATAAGCAATTTTCCCAACTTCAAAACTGTACATAGATAAACACACAGAACATTTGCAGAATTATATGCATTCAGTAATTTAATCTAGCCTTTCAAAATGTAAAACTACAGAACACACAGAATATTAACCATATTTTACCCTACTACTGTCTCCACCTCAGCTGAAAACATCCTCTCTTAGCAGTATATCTTACTTCCATTCCAGGCACACGTCAAAACTTTTAACGGGAACCCATATTTTTTCCCTCCTAAAAGGCAGGAACCGAACTCTTATAAAGTTTCCAAAAGCAGCTAATTTCAGCAGTTAAAAAAGGTACTTTAGCTAATCCTGAACAAGAAACATAATCTTCACCCCCTGAAGCTGCCCCTCGCATTACCTTTTAAGAGCTGCTTGATGAGATTTGAGTGAGGCCACTTCTCAGAACCTTGAGCTAAGGCATTGGCAATCCGGGTGAGGTGCCCCATATAGCCCTTGCGTCTTCCCCCATCCAATCTGTAGGAGAAGACAGAGGGAATGGAGGCTGGTGGCTGCTGTGGGTATGACTTGCATAGGTTGAAAAAAGAAATAAGCAAATGACAAGAGGAAAGGAGACTTTAGTGCTTCTATGGAGCTCATGAGTTGAAGCTATTCCGATTGATCTGCATGCAGGGAAGAGAAAAGGACTTCTAGATAATACTTCAATGCCCAGCAACTCCAGCCAACAGGGCCAATTTGAAAGATGCTGGAAAATACAGTTCAGCTCTATCTGGAGAACAACAAATGAAACTGTTTTGTGAAGAAAGAAAAGAATCCAGTAAATACCTCCATGAAAACCATGAGTAGAAGAGATTAAGCAACAGGGGCCTGAAGCATGAGGGAAGGAGCAAAGAAGGATCAAGATATGGAAGAAGTCTTTGGGACTCTTTCTGAAGGAAGAGGAGGGAGAGAGGAGAAATATTTAACCCGGACGCTTAAACTTTAACCGTAACTACTTACTGAGACTGTTCATTCTCCTCCCAGGCAGATAAAATTCTTTGGATTAAGCGACATTTCTGCAGCAACTACGAGAAGAAAATACGAGACAATTGATACAATATGTGCTAATTACAGGGACACCAATGCTCACACCTCAATAAAAGACTAGAAGGGTTTTATATGGCTATTTTAAAAAGTTTCTAGTGCTTATCAGATGAACACAAAAGTCTAAGCTGAGAGTGGTGGTGATGGTTTCTTATATACTTTCTTATATACTTCTTCCAGCTTAATAAACTAGACATTCATTTCTCCAACAGAAGAGAATATTTGTAGCTCAGATTTGAACTGTGGTGTCCTTGGTGCTGTCTGAGCTGGGTTGTTTTCTTGCAGATGTTTCATTACCCAACTAGGTAACATCATCAGTGCTAGAAGAGAGTGAGGTTTGCATCACTGATGATATCACCTAGTTGGATAATGAAATGTCTGCAAGAAAACAATCCAGCTCAGACAGCACCAAGCACACTCCTCTTTTTGTTATTATTTCAAAATTGTCTCACCCCCTTTATACTTACCATATACGGTTCAGAGTCCATGAAATAATCCTAACCTTCAATTTATCTCGTTTCAATTTCCAAACATCAGAATTCAGGACCAAAGCAGAGTACTGTTTCTCTCATCAATGATACAGGAACTTGAAACCACAGACAACCCACATAACTTACATGTTGGATGACTGGACTCTCTGGGCGGGGCTCCGAGTGGTTCTCTATTGTTTCGTCTCCAACAAGGGGGCTGAAAATGTTGCTAAGGCAGGCCTCTATCTGGGCGTGCAAGAAGTTGTTGTAGGTATACTTGAAATAGAGATCCTGACGGTGAGAGGCAAAAGGATAGAATAGCAGGTCTTTATTTATGCTTTTCAACCAATGCCCCCAATTATCGTAGCATCAGTTATTCCCTCAGACACGGTATAGCATGGATCACTGGCAATAGGTGTTACGTGGTTTGTATTTTTATTGAGCTGTGATGCAGTTTTAAATTATCTTGTAAAATGGATACTCAATATGGACCAAAAACTTAGCACTTTCAAAAAAACCTGAGATGCTCTTAGTTTTAATGGAGGCAGCTCCTGAAATATAATTGATTATGTAGCAATATCAGAAACTTAATAGACAAATCTATGCATAATTTGATTCTTCCTTATCAAATATACATTTTGGAAATTTATATTAATATGTTGTTCTTAGATGGTTATTTTGATTTGGCTTTTTAAAGATTTTTTTTAACCCATTGTTGTTTTTTCATATACAACTCAAGGGGGGAAGCATACCAATATTCCTGCTTCCTCCTGTTTTTCCCATAAAAACAATCCTATGACGTGAGTTAGGCTGAGTGTTTGTGCCTGGGCCCAAAGTCACCCAGGTGGTTTTTCATGCCTAAGGACTAGAACTCAGTGTCTCCTGCTTCCTAGGCCAACACCTTAACAATTAAATCAAACTGGCTCACTTTCTCTCTCTCTTTTGCTTGCTTAGGCAATATATTTAACAATTAGATAATCTGTTGGATGGGTATATATTACAACTATTTTTTAACAAAATGCTTCTGATGTTGTATATTTTTAAGAATTGCATTAAAAAACCCCAGCCACGTGGGCTTAGGTATCAACAGTAAATTGATGATATCCAATTGTTCATTTTAGCTCCTGGTTGCTCAAATGACGCTGCAGAAGTACTGTCTCAGTGTCTGGAGATTGTATGAGTGAGGAGAAAGAGGCTGAGGTTCAACCCTAGGAAGACTGAGAGACTGTGGATTTGGGGACCACAGGATTCTGAAGATCTCTCCCACCCACCCGCTACCAGAATTTAGATGCAATCTAGGGAGCCTCTTGGACTCAGGATTCCTACTAAAAATATAGCTGATGACACTTGTAGCTAAGAGGCTCTTTGCATGAATCCATCTTATGCATCAGTTGTACATGATCCTGGATTGGGAGGCTCTGCCCTTGGATACTCATGCCTCGGCAACCTTTTGTTTGGATTATTGCAATGAAGTCAAGGCTCTAATTCTCTCCACACAGGTCCAGCTTTGTTGAAGTATTATTCATTTCTATTTCGTCCATAATATCAGAAGGGTTAATACATTCTATGTCCCATCTATTATATATTGCCATTCTGTAGCATCCAGGAAGTATGCCTTCTCTATTGCTCTGTCTGCCCTGTGGAACGGCAGGTGCCCCATCTCACCCCCAAATCCCAAATGACTTGGATCTTGATTACTTTTAGGCAATCCTTGAAGACCCGGTTGTTCCCTTGGGCATCGATGAATGAGCCAACAATATTTACTAATTGTTATTATGAAATGAATGTTGACTCTGATATCGTAAGTGTTTATACACTATATATCTTCTGTCATCTTTTTTTTTTCTGAATATTTTTATTATTAGAATTTTTAAAATTATTTTTAAAGTTATGACTGTCCAGATTTCTTTGGTAGCCATATAAATTGAATTACATTAATAATTTTGATATGTCAATATATATGAGGAGATATTACAGGTAGCCCTCACTTACTGACTGCAATTGGGATTGGCAATTCCATTGCTAAGCAATGTAATGCATTAAGTGTAATGTCACATGACTGCACTGATTTATGTCAGTTCCAGCTGCGGTCATTAAGAGAATCACCCTGGATCATTAAGTGTGACATCACTTGACCTCAAACTAGCTACTGGCTTCCCCATTGACTTTGCTTGTTAGAAACTAGCCGTGAGTCACAAATGGCGACCACATGACTGTGGGATGCTGTAACCATCCAAAACATGTGCCAGTTGCCAAGCCCCTTAAATCATGATCACATGACTGTGAGCATGTTGCAATGGTTGCAGCTTTGAGGACTAGCTGTCTCATTTTTCACTGCTGTTGTAACTGTTGTGGCCTGCCAGCGGCCAGCAGAGCTGGCAGCAGATTTAGGCAGTGAGGAGATTGGGGAGGAACGTGGGCCTTTCCTGGAGTCTGGGAAGGCTTGGACGAGGGCTCTGAGTCGGAGACAGAGAGGGGGCCAAGGCCATCTGGTAGTTCTTTGCTCTTCTGGAGTCTCCGGAGTCTGACATCAGCGAGGCAGAAGAAGAGTGTGAGCCTGTTCCCAGTGTGTGCATGCACAGAGTTGCCAGGAGACAGGAACAACTAAGGAAACAGGGTTGACTTGGGAGTAAGGCTTGCAGATGATTGGCCCTTCCCATAAAACATAAAAGAGAAGTGAACAGGACGTGAGCTTTTCCAAGAAGCAGTTAGTTCATCTGGCCGATTCAAGATTTGAAAATTCTGTTTGTGACTCTGTGCCAAGTTTGGTTTTGCCCTCCGTCTGGAAATTAGCTCTTGGCAGCATTCCACGTGAGATAGGTGGGTGTTGATAGCTTCCTCTGAAAGACTGTTTATCAAGCCTTGTGGACTGTAAATGAAAGTAATTTACAGCCGTATGAATTAAAGAGGTTTGCCGGGACTAAGTTTGCGCTGTTTAATTTCTAAGGAAGCCTAGGTCAGAACAGTAACTTTGAAGAGTTGTTGAATGAGTGGTCAGTACTGGGATTGATTCTGAACTGGCTCACTTTTTTGTATGTGTCCCGCAAAGGCCTCTCACAAGCCAAGCATTGCCCTTGAGCGACAAAATGTTACACAGCTTTTTTTTTTTTTAATTTGATTTATATGCCGCCCTTCTCTGGAGACCCAGGGCGGCTTACAATGCGCTAAGCAATAGCCTTCATCCTTTTGTATATTTATACAAAGTCAGCTTATTGCCCCCACAACTGGGTCCTCAATTTACCTAGCTTAGAAAGGATGGAAGGCTGAGTCAACCTTGAGCCTTGGCGAGATTCGAACCTGCAGTAATTGGAGGCAGCTGGTCTTAATAACCAGCTTAATAACAGGGTGCCTTAGACCACTGTACTACCAAGGCTCTTGCCTTTTGCCTCCTGCTCACAAAGAAAGGGTGCTGCAAAATACTTAATAGATTCTACTGCATGTAGTGAGGCAGACAAATGGTTCGCCCACCAATCAGACAGAAATCTCAGCAAACAAGAGGCAGTATTGATACTCACCAACATAGTGTCAAGGGCCCCAAGTTCAATAATCTCATCCCGCAGTGCTGTGTTGTTTGTACCCAATGAGCTGGCCAGCAGCTTCACTACATGCAGACGAGTGTTTCCTAAAGGAGGGTCCAGGACCCCCCAGGTAGTCTGCAGAGCTTCTTTCTGTTAGAGGAAAAGTACATTAAAAAAAATAATAACCCTAATATTCCAAAACTTGAGCGGGTGAGGCCAAAATTTTTCTCTTCGAGAAATAGGCAGGGGCAATTAAGAGGTAAAATAGAAGGCCTTGACCAATTTAAAATCTTGCTCCGCCACCTTTAAGAATTCCAGCTCCACTACTATGGTATCCTCCAATATTTCTTCCTATTTCCAAACTAATAATTCTTCCCTAAGAACATACATAATTTTTTTTTAAAAAAATATACAAAATTCATTTCCAGCATTTTTCATTGCTTGGCCATATGTTCTTTCATATGATGAGTTCAGCAAGCGCTTAACTTATTCATTACTAATTCCCAAGCAGCTATCTTCAAATGTCTTGATAAAGCTAAACTCCCGAACCCTTGGACTGTGTAATCCTTTTCTATGACAACGCATTGTAGGTTCCATGAGGAAAACAGGGGAATCCTTCTGCAACCAACATTCTGGAACACTTAAAATGCCATTGGCACTGCTACTTCCTTCCCTGCTGTTTCAATTGTACTCTAACCTTGCCTATACACATCTGTGTGCATGACTCCTACTAACCTTTGGTGGATCGAGGAGCAGCCGGTGAAGCTCCCTGAGACGCTGTTTGATGGCATGCAGAGTGCCCAAACTGGCCTGGCTGGAAGCCACTTCACAGTTGGGAGCAGTGATCTCCATCTGCCCCTCCATATTGCAATAAAAGCCCCCTATGCCACCCAACTCGCTCCTGCAAGGAAGATCAAAGGATGCACACATTACAGTGATACACCCTGACTGTCCACCTTTCTTGCTAAGGAAATGTAAACTCTTTGATGCAAATCAAATGTACCAAGGGAGCTATTCTGCACTCCTGTTCAAGAATCACTTTGAAGGAAAAACACTGGAACAGCCAAAGCCCTAACTTTTGTGGTGGGAGTTACAGATGTTATGAACAAGAAACTGCACAGCAGAGAAACAAAAAAGATCAGCAACAATTTCTAAAGTCATGGTTGTTTGCAGAGCCCCATTCCAGTTACTATAGCTTTCACAAGGTACTGTCTGAGGATTTCTTCTGATAGGAATCACCAGGTATTAATAATTTTTAAAATGAAAAACATGACCATCAGGATATAATATTGCTACCAACTATATTAATTTGTTGAGGAATATTTCATATAATTCTACTAAGAGTTTTGGCTCTATATTACTCCTCTAAATGTAGCAAATATTTTGTTCTCACAGCCCTCATTTATTACATACCTGGGTCTTCGTGGTTCTAGCAGGGTCAGCAAGACCTGGATCCCGTTGACTATGACAGACTCGCTCTGTTCTCCATCCAGCATATTGCTTAGCAGCTGCTCAATTGTCTCCTGTCTGGATGCATGGAAATGGAAATTGTTTTTACTAAACTGTCCCATGATCTTAGACCTGGCTATCCTATTTTTCATCTTTGCATATGCCACAATGATTTAGGCATACCACATAAAAAGAGGGAGAATAAAAAAGCAACAAAAATGTGATTTTTTTTTATACTTAGGAATTGAACAAAATAGAGGAAGCTCAAGAGAGAGAATATTTTACTACTAGCCATGTGGTAATCCTCAATCTTGACTCTGAACTATGCAGCAACGTCAACTTTCACACTTAAGGTGAGGACCCTGAAACCCTTCTGAGCTCTAAGATTATGAAATAATATTCCATGCAGATGCTTTATACTTGAGCATAACTCTGAGCAAAAGAAACATTTAATGGAAAAAGGGCCCAATGATCCTGTCAAATGATATTCCTGATAACTGATGTTCATCTCTCCTCCCCTGTGCTCGCCCTCCCAGTATGCTCAAAAGGCTAAGAAACCAGAAGCTTGCACTCTTGCCCTATAATTAAAACTTTGTTGTGTCTTGCCACTAATCTGACATTTTTAAATATAGGGGAATGAATCTAATTAACTGAACATAATTTGTGAAAATTAGCTACTTTAAATCTAGCTTTTGTCTTGGCCTGGCCCGTTTCTATAGCCTGGTCTTATTCCCTCTTTGGATTGTGGCCAGTAAAAAGCCATATATGATCTTCAACTCGAAAAAGGCTGTGCAGTCCAGCTCTATAATGTTCTGAACACTACTTTTTCACTAAGAAATATGAAACAAAGAATTTGGGGGGGGGGGGGTCATTCAGCTATACAAGCCCTCCATAACTGCAGAATGACTGTGAAAGTTTAATTTCAAGCTTTAATGGGCTGGGGGAAGTTTCTTCAAGTAACTTCTCAATGTATTACGTGACAAAATTCCTGTCGTAATTATGAAAACACCTTCCTGATGAAGATTGAACTAATACCATTCTCTTCTTTTTGCCACCGAAACAATTACAAAATCCATTTCCCTAGCAATAACTATTTTTAAACCTACAGTATTTGTTAAATTTGTTACATCTGATTATTTCAGGTAATTTTGACTATTTCTGCCTTTTGTTAACATTTGATATTGTTCTATATAGCTTGCCTCATTATCTCAGAAAATGAGGAGTGTTTTTAAATTATGTTAAAGAAACCAAGAATCTTAAGGAGAGATCTCGAATAATATTAACAGCCAAACATGGAATCCAACTGCAGGGGTACATCAGTATAAGCAGGGGTCCCTAACCCCTCTGGTCCATGGACCGGCACTGGTCCATGGCATGCCAGAAACAAGCAGAGCCCAATCTGCAGGATGCAGGCAGAACAAGAAACCATGCTCCCTCCGGTCCGCAGAAAAACCTCTCTCCACAGAACTGGTCCTTGGTGCCCAAAAGTTGGGAGCCGCTGGCCTAAGACCAAGATATGTTATATTTCAATACCAATAGAGGCATTTTTTACAACAAGAGAGAGGCATAGTATGCAGAGTCAAAAAACAAAGTTGGGAGCTTTTCATTAAGAAAAGATACTGGCTGAGTAAAACACCACCACAAATACAATGGCATTGTACTTTCTGAGTTAGTTCAAAGCCTGAATATACAACATGTACTATGAGTGGGAGGGGTAGATATGGCGGGAGCAGGGGGCCATATCATGTTAAGGGAGCGCGCACCCGCTGTCTCCGAGCGGTAGCATGCTCCGGCCCCCAAGGCTCCACTTGTTCTCCAGGTTGTACAGATCCTCAGGGCCCGGGCCTTCGACTGATGTTGTGCAACGCCAGGTCCGTAATAAATAAAGCCCCCCTCATTTGTGATCTGGTTCAGGAGGGGGGAGCGGACCTGGCGGGTATTACGGAGACCTGGTTGGGCCCGGAGGGAGGGGTCCCTCTGGTAGAAATGTGCCCACCAGGCTTCCTGGCATTCCATCAGCCGAGGTCACAGGGGAGGGGTGGGGGAGTAGCGGTTATTATTAGAGAAGGCCTTAGGCCGAGGGAGGCCACTGTTCCTCAGACGGCCGGTTGTGAGACCCTCCTTGTGAAGTGGGGTCATGGGGTGCAGAGGGGTTTGCTGATCACGTACCTGGCTCCCTGCCACGTGGCAGCAGCCCTGCCCGAGCTACTCAACGTTATCGCCGCGGTGGCGGTTGATACCCCCAGACTTATGGTCATGGGGGATTTCAACCTGCCGTCCGTGGGTGAGACGTCTGAGGTGGCTCGGGAGTTCATGGCTTCCATGACGGCTATGGATCTGACCCAACTAATTCATGGCCCTACGCACACGGGGGGAAACACACTGGACCTGATTTTCGTCTCTGGACAGTGGCTGAGTGATCTCGAGATAGGGGACATAGTCATCGAGCCCTTGTCATGGTCGGATCACTCTCTCCTTCGCCTTGACCTTCGAACCGCTGCACCCCGCCGCAGGGAGGCGGAACCGATGAGATGGTACCGCCCCAGGCGCCTGATGGAACCTGATAGGTTCCAGATGGAGCTTGGGCCAATTCCTGAGGTTCTGGCTCACGCCTCGACTGGAGACCTAGTGGCCGCCTGGGATAGGGCGGCCGCTGGAGCTCTGGATCGAGTCGTGCCTTTGCGGCCTCTGACCCGGCGCCGATCTCACCTGGCTCCTTGGTTTACTGAGGAGCTGAGGGAGATGAAGCGCCGGAAAAGACGCCTAGAGAGTAGATGGAGGGCCAGTCGTACTGAATCTGACCGGACACTGGTAAGATCTCATATTAAGAATTACCTAGTGGCAATAAAAGCAGCAAAATGCACTTATCTTGCTGCTCTTATTGCGTCATCAGATAACCGCCCGGCCACCCTGTTTAGGGTGACCCGCTCCCTGCTTAACCAGGAAGCGAGGGAGGACCCCTTGGAGGGAAGAGCCGAGGATTTTGTTCAGTATCTGTATGACAAAATCACTCAGATTCGGGAAGATCTGGACTCCGACTGGGTAGATCCAGCGGGGATGATGGGGGCAGGTCCTGAGAATGTTATCTGGGATGAGTTTGATTCTGTGACCCCTGAGGACGTGGACAGGATTCTGGGTAGACTGAATGCGACCACATGTTTGTTGGACCCGTGCCCCTCCTGGTTAGTGCTGGCTTCCCGGGAGGTGACGCGAGGCTGGCTCCAGGGGATTATAAATGCTTCATTGGGCGAGGGTGTCTTTCCCGCCGCCTTGAAAGAGGCGGTGGTGAGACCTCTCCTCAAGAAGCCTTCCCTGGACCCGGCAACATTGGCTAACTATCGTCCAGTCTCCAACCTTCGCTTTGTGGCGAAGGTTGTTGAGAGTGTGGTTGCACGACAGCTTCCCCAGTACCTGGATGAAACGACGTATCTAGATCCGTTCCAGTCGGGCTTCAGGCCTGGGTACAGCACGGAAACGGCATTGGTCGCGTTGGTGGATGATCTCTGGAGGGCTCGGGACAGAGGTTGTTCCTCTGTCCTGGTCCTATTAGATCTCTCAGCGGCTTTTGATACCATCGACCATGGTATCATGCTGCACCGGTTGGAAGAGTTGGGAGTGGGAAGCACCGTATTACGGTGGTTCTCCTCCTTTCTCTCCGACCGGTTGCAGTCTGTGTTGACAGGGGGGCAGAGGTCGACCCCGAGGCCCCTTATATGTGGGGTGCCACAAGGATCAGTCCTCTCGCCCCTTCTGTTCAACATTTATGTGAAGCCGCTGGGCGAGATCATCCGTGGTTTCGGGGTGGAGTACCATCAGTACGCTGACGACACCCAGCTGTACATCTCCACCCCAGACCACCCCAACGATGCCCTTGAAGTGATGTCCCGGTGCCTGGAGGCCGTACGGATCTGGATGGGGAGAAACAGGCTCAGGCTCAACCCATCCAAGACCAAGTGGCTGTGGTTTCCGACGTCCCGATATAGTCAGCTGGTGCCATCGCTGACTATTGGGGGCGAAGCACTGGCCCCCACGGAGAGGGTTCGCGACTTGGGTGTCCTCCTGGATTCACGGCTGTCTTTAGAAGAGCACTTGACGGCCGTGACCGGGAGGATTTTTCATCAGGTCCGCCTGATTCGCCAGTTGCATCCCTTTCTGGATCGGGACTCGTTATGCACGGTCACTCATGCCCTCGTCACCTCCCGTCTGGACTATTGTAACGCTCTCTACATGGGGCTCCCCTTGTGGAGCACTCGGAGGCTCCAACTGGCGCAGAGTGCGGCCGTGCGGGTGGTGATGGGAGCGACGTGGCGCTCCCATGTAACACCTCTCCTGCGCGAGCTGCACTGGCTCCCGGTGGTCTTCCGAGTGCGCTTCAAGGTTCTGGTTATCACCTTCAGAGCGCTCCATGGCTTAGGACCTGGCTATTTACGGGACCGCCTGCTGCCACCAATAGCCTCCCACCGACCAGTGCGCTCCCATAGAGAGGGGCTCCTCCGGGTGCCGTTGGCCATACAATGTCGACTGGCGGCCCCCAGGGGGAGAGCCTTCTCTGTGGGGGCACCTACGATCTGGAACGAGCTCCCCCCGGAGATACGGAGAATTCCGGATCTGCGTACCTTCCATCGCGCGCTTAAGATGTTCTTATTCCATCAAGCTGGCCTGACCTAAACTTTTCCTCTTTTAAAATGGAATTTTAAATTTTAAATTTGGTTTTAAATTTATTGGGGTTTTAAAATGTTTCAGCCAAATTTATTTAATTAGTTTTATCTCTATTTTAAATTTTGTATCTATATGTTTTATTTTATGGCTGTTCACCGCCCTGAGTCCTTCGGGAGTAGGGCGGTATACAAATTTAATAAAATGAAAATGAAAATGTGGGGTTTTTTAAAGCCTTGTATATAATTCCCAGAGTCCTTCTGCAGTTGCCAATAAGCTAAAAGCGTTAATGTGACAGACGGGAGATGATATTAAATGCAGGGGAAGTAATCATATTAACTATATTTAATGGACTATATTAAATCAAATTTAGTTAGGTAAACTCTGTTCACTTTTGTGATTGCAGTCTTGGCAACCCAATGAAAGATAAAACTGATTGCTCAGTCCTGAGATAGCCTTGTTCCCTCTTTCGCTTATAATTGAAACTGGATATCCTGTGCCCTGTTGGGTAATCATTTTAGAGATATTTTCTTACCTAAACAGAGAAATAGAATTACCAGGGACAGGAAAAATAGAAGCGAGAACAGAAGCAACTTCTGACTTCCTGCTGGCTCCTCCATTAAGTTTTCTTGTGGGAATCTGGCAGGGAGCACAGGAAATCTTCCCTTCCCCTCCCAGCAAGCAGGTAAATGACTGCTGCTGGATGGGGGAAGGGATTGTGAGATTGGCTGGGAAACTGACACGAAATGTTAAAAATGAAGATCATATGATCTCAGTAGCAGCACAGCAGTACTGAAACAGCCACAACTTTCCCAAATTACATTCTCTTGAGTGTCAAGGAGCCAGGATTTTGGACATACTCTTTACATTAGCCCATTTGAGGTATCCTGGTTCAAAAGCTGTTGTCCTATGATGCACTATTTCACTCAATTAAAGGTCACGACAAGAGCTTTAGTAGTATATGGATAGCAATCATATTAAAAATGAGGTGAATTTTGATAAACAGGCATTTCTTCTTTCAAATTCATTGCAGCGTTAGAGAGTGACACTTATTTCTAACCTAAGGGCAATGGTGCCTCTTTTGTTCCCTGCTGCCGGTGCTTAGCACTCACTTCTCAAGCGTGGCCAGTAACTGGTCCGGCTCAGGACTATCCTGGATTTGGATCATCTGTTCACGGCTCAGCCGGATAATGTCACACAAAGACTGTGAAGCATTGGAATGTTGCTGGGAAGAGGGAACAAGAAAAAAGAAGTCTCCTAAAGATCTGGAATAGCTCCTCAATATACCAGAATTACAGTGAAGCAATTGCTTGTTTCAGTTTTCATCTACTGTTATCGGCCAGTAGAAAACAATTTAATAGCATGATGAACACTGCACACAATTTATATATAAACAAGTATTTATATGGTTGTAATTGCTACTTACATTGTCATCTTTTGAAGGGTGAATCATCCCAATGAGCCTCTGCACAATTTTCTCCTCATTAAGCCACTTTGGATGATGAAAAGAAAAGAATGGTAAGACTGAAGAAACATGTCTCAGTTCTACCCCACTTATACATTGAAACGTATTCAGGGAGAAATGCAATTCCAATGATTGCATTTCCTTTCTCCAAAAGTCTTATCACTGAGCTATGTTTACTGGTGCAACAATAAAAAAAACTCATAATAAAATTTGAGCAGTGAAAAGGGTCAAAAGGAATGGAATATACATGTAAAAATAATTATCAAGATTTCAAAAGATTCAAGTGGTGGTTATTCTAGATAAATAGGTTAAAAAGTATTCACTGATTTTAAAGCTTTTATCCCTAATCCTTGATGGGCAGGAAATGGTTCTTGCTTGGCAAAGATGCAAAAGAACACTGTGATACCTATAATAATCAATTTAATCCATTTAAGTCTTTTAAATGGCTATTGCTCACAAGAAAGAAAAATAGGGCATGACAGAGTTATAATATGGTTTGGATTGACTAACACACCAGATCTTTTACTTAATTATTTACCTCCACAGAAGGAAATAATACCATTTCATAACTGGTTATCACATTTCTAGACAAAAATAACAAAGGCGATATAGAAAACTACCATATTTTCTGGCGTATAAAACGACTGGGCATATAAGACAACCCCCGACTTTTTCTGTTAAAATATAGGGTTTGGGCTATACTCGCCGTATAAGACTACCCCTCTTCCAACGCACACCAAATAAAAATTAAAAAACATCAACTGGCTCAGCCACAATGTAAAAGCAGCTGTGCTAGACCCAAAATGGCCCCTGCAACAAGCAGGAACCTCACACAAAAAGCCCCCCCTCAAAAAAAACAACTTTCACACTTTACACACACACAACACAACACAACTGGCTCACTCACAATGTAAAAGCAGCTGTGCTAGACCCAAAATGGCCCCTGCAACAAGCAGGAACCTCACACAGCCACAAAAAGCCCAAAAAAACAACTTTCACACTTTACACACACAAAATTCCACATACAGCTTTGTGAGATTTTGTGTGTTTGTGTAGTTAGAGTGAAACACTATAGAAACACATTACATCTCAGAAAGCTGCACAAATATTATTTTATTTTATTTTTATTTTTATATGAAAACTAAATTTAAAATTTCCTAAATTTTAAATGGCTAGGTCTAAAAAAGAACTTAAAAAAACCCAATTAACTATTTTTTTTAAAGCTCCCAAAGGGGGAAAAAACTTACCCAATAGAACAGGGGTCTCCAGCCTTGGCAACTTTAAGACTTGTAGACTTCAACTCCCAGAATTCCTCAGCCAGCTTTGTTTTGCTGGCTGAGGAATTCTGGGAGTTGAAGTCCATAACTCCCTGCCTGCTTGATTGCAGGCAGGGAGTGGCTTGCTGATGGAATGGATTCAGGCAAGCGAAGCAAGGCAAGTGTTGCGACTAGCAGCTAAGGTAAGCAAGCTGGAGGGAGAAAACTTTTTTCCTTTTACATGGCTCTGGCGATCCCAGCTGCGTTGCCTGATTAGCAGGCAACTCAGCTGGGATCGTCAGAGCTTGGATCGCCAGAGCCATGTAAAAGGGAAAAAGTTTTTTCCTTTTACATGGCTCTGGTGATCCCAGCTGAGTTGCCTGATTATCAGGCAAAGCTGGGATCGTCAGAGCTTGGATCGCCAGAGCCATTTAAGGCTCGTCAGAGCCTTTCGGGCTGGTCTGCCTGGTTACAGGAGAACGACACCCGGCGTATAAGACGACCCCAGACTTTTGAGAAGATTTTCATGTGTTAAAAAGTCATCTTATACTCCGGAAAATATGGTATATTGTTTGCTCTTTCAAGGAAGCTAAAAGAAGTAGAGAAGAATGCCTATAGCTGGATCCTCACATTGAATACATCTTGCCTGAGCTGTGATTGCTCCACACAGGTTAGGAGTCGCAGCAGGAGGTCCATGATGGCTGAGGTACCAATATGATGTAGCAGCAGGTTGACAAAGTCATCCTTCTTACGCAAGAAGGCAACTATCTGGAAAAAAACAAATAAATTAGGGTTGAGGGAAGGGGAAAAAAGCCACTCTGGAAACAAATGACCCTACAAACTTCTATCCTCAATATGGGAATGGAATAGTCAATTCCCACATCAGGGAAAGAAAATATGTATTACATATAGCCGAGTCTTTAGTTGATTTGTTAACAATCCTGCGCAGGAACGGGCCATACCGCATATCAGACTAATCATGAAGTCCACATTTTTGCAATCCTTGGGCAGTATAATGTTTAGACCATATAACTGTGATTAGGTATCCCCAGGTTCAAATTCCTACTCAACCATGAAGTTCAAATGAGTCATTGCTGTTTAACTTAGCATACAGAAATGTTATAAAGATAAATGGGATATACTTCCTTAAGGGATGGGCAGGATAAAACAAATTATCATAGCAGCAAGATTACAGAGAATCTCCATTTTGAAATATTACCTTATTTTACAAATTAGCCAATCATATGCTTTAAGAAACTTGGTCATTTGATAATAATCCAATAATTATTCTCAATAAAATTATTTATTACTAAAACGTATATTATTTTTACATGATCATTAATGTTTAGGATGTTATCTTTTCATACAGGAGCTATATTTACACTACTGAAGATCCACTAAATAACTGGTTCAATAAATTCATGACAAGCTGTATTCTAGGTCTTCTATAAGTTATTTTCAAAGTTCTCTGTGACACTATGAGCCACAGTGGCGCAGTGGTTAGAGGGCAGTACTGCAGGCTACTCCTGCTGACTGACTGCAATTTGGCAGTTCAAATCTCTCCAGGCTCACCCAGATTGTTGGGGCTAATATGCTGACTCTGTAAACCGCTTACAGGGTATATAAGTCTAAGTGCTATTGCTATACCCGCTTGACTAGCTGCCTCCTAGCTGACCTTCAATGAACTTGAAAAGCTAATCCATTGTAACCTGGTTAGTATTTGATAGGAGAACACAAGAAGAACTCAAGCAGCCCAAGAAGTTAAAAGTGTATCCTGGAAGAAGGCAATAACAAACTGCTTCCATACTGTGTCAAGAAAGCTAGGTGAACGCACACATGAAGATACTATTTCAATGGAGTCTTTGCCTTTTGTATGTATGAATGAACAAACTAGAAAGAAAAATGACAGAAGTCCCTTGAGACAAATCATATGATTAGTGATGAAGGGAGTTATCAATTATGATTAAGCTATATTTCTTTATTTAGTGGTCCAGAACGCCTTTAAGACATTACCTGATCAGTCTTACGGTTGATAAGAATCCCCATAACCTTGCTGAAGAAGCTGGCCAACAGAGGGTTGAGGATTCCACCAGTCTGAAGGAAGCCATAGAGACGTCGCAGGAGAGATTCATCCTCACCCAGTGCATCATTTATCTGTGTGACGTCGGATGTCAAGATCTCACAAGAAACACTTGGATATCTAAAAAAAGGGAAGTTTTAAAAGCAGATATGGACCAATCTCTGCTGCACAAATATCTCTCCTACGTTTGACTATTGATTGAAGATGACGAAGATGAAGACAAATGATCTGCACAGTAAAATATTAACATAATCTATTCAGAAAATGATGTTCTGTGTTTCTAATTTACATTCTTCTCTGAGGTAGATTCCATAATATATTGGTATTTCCTTGATTTGTCCAGTTCATTGCAAATATGTTAAAGGATGGCAGTGGGATATTTCCAGAGCACTATATATTCATCAATTACCCAATACAAGTGTCACCACTGTTCTTTGAATTTCAATGACGGTTAATATAAAATTATAGTAAGAAACTACTTTGAAGCTTTGAATAATAACCATGTGTGATAATAAATTAATAAAAAATTATACAATTATCATCTGTAATAATTATCATGTGCCAGTCATCTGCATATTGACAAAATTTCCATCTGTTAATTACAAAAGGTGTGCTGTTTGGATTTGCACATGTACTAAAACTGATAGATTATAACATCCTAGGTTCTTCAGAAGAACTTGATACATATGAATGCCAACACCAGCTAAAGAACTGATAGCTATGATTTCACATTGCTGCATAGCTGAGAAAAATGATAAAAGAAACTAAATTGTTCTGGGACTTTAGAATTCAAACTGATAGGCACCTGCCACATAACATCCCAGACTTAACAACTATTGATAAGAAAGATAAAAAAGTCTGGATAAGGGAAATGGTAGTACCTGAAGTACCAGCAAAAAAACTTATGTTGCTAAGTAAGAAATTTGTTAAGTGAGTTTTGCCCCATTTTGCGACCTTTCTTGACACAGTTGTTAAGTGAATCACTGCAGTTGTTAAGTTAGTAATACAATTGTTAAGTGAACCTTGTTTCCCCATTGACTTTGCTTGTCAGGTCACAAAAACGGATTGCATGACTTCAGGACACTGCATCTGTCATAAAGTAGTCCCGACTGGACTACTGCAATGCTCTCTACATGGGGCTCCCCTTGAAGAGCATCCGGAGGCTCCAGCTGGTCCAAAATGCGGCCGTGCAGGTGATTATGGGAGCGGCAGGGCGCTCCCATGTAACACCTCTCCTGTGCGAGCTGCATTGGCTCCCAGTGGTCTTCCAGGTGCGATTCAAGGTGTTGATTAACATCTTTAAAGCGCTCCATGGCTTAGGACCTGGGTACTTACGGGACTGCCTTCTGCTACCGACAGCCTCCCACCAGCCAGTACGCCCCCACAGGGTGGGGCTCCTTGGGTTGCCGTCGGTCAGACAATGTTGACTGGCGACCCTCCGGGGGAGAGCCTTCTCAGTGGGGGCTCCTGCCCTCTGGAACGAGCTGCTCCCGGAGGTACGGAGGATCCCGGACTTGTGCACCTTCTGCTGTGCCCTGAAGACTTTGCTATTCCAGCAAGCCAGGCTAGCCTAATTTTAACGGTTTTAAATTTTAAATTGGATTTTAATGGGATGTTTATTGTGAGCCAAAGTATTTAATCTGGTTTTAAATTGTTTTTAATTTTTATATTTATGTATTTGATCCTGATTGTTCACCGCCCTGAGTCCTTCGGGAGAAGGGCGGTATATAAATATAATAAACAAACAAACAAACAAATAAATAAATGTGAGTCAGTTGCCAAGCATTCAAATTTTGATCACGTGACCATCGGGATGCTGCAAAATGGTCATAAGTGTGAAAAACAGTCATTAGTCACATTTTTCAGTGCCATTGTAACTTTAAATGGTCACTAAATGAACTGTTGTAAGTCAAGCACAACCTGTAGAAATGAGACATGGCAAGGCAAAGTATTACATGGCCAGTACATAAAAAATACAGTAGGCAAAGCAAATAACAACCAGACTTAGCAATGGCTAAAAGCAGGAAAGTTAAAGAAAGAGACAAAGGGCCTAATTCTGGCTGCACAAGACCAAGCCTTAAGAAATGTACAGGTAGTCCTCGACCTACAACAGTTCATTTAATGACCGTGTGAAGCATTAAAAAAAAAGTAACTTATTATCATTTTTCATGCATATGAACTGTTGCATCATTCACATGGACACGTGATCACAATTCAGATATTTGGCTACTGACTCATGATGTTGTGGTTTGTCAGCGGCCTGTGCAGATTGTAGCTGATTCTGACAACGAGGAGGCTGGTGTGGTGCTGCACCAGCAGCCTGTGCAGTGGCGCTGTAATCTGACAGTGAGGAGGCTGGAGAAGATGTGGTGCCAGAGGCAGGGATTCAGCCAGGGCCTTCAGAACCTCCAGAAACTCCTTTAAGTGAAGAGGAAGAAGAGAAGGAGCTTCTTCTCAATGCATGGGCGCGCAGAGCTGCCAAAAGGCAGGAGTGGCTCCTCAGGAGGAGGTCTCCTCGAGAGTAAGGCTTGGGGCAAATTGGCCACTCCCTTAGCTTATTTAAGGAGGAACACCACTTGCAGCAAGCTGTAGGGAACAACTTTAGTTCAATCTCCTCCACGCCTGGATTCTCTGCAAAATTGTATCTGGGCTTTCTGCCAATTCTAGTAAGATTGTGATTACCTTATCTTAGAATTCTGGTAGGCTGTTAAGACAGTATTAACAGCCTTTGGTTATTTGAGTAAAATAAGCTTTGTATAGAGTTTGTGTGTGGTGCGTTCTCTGGGGTCCGTAGCTGGGACAGAATACATGTTTATGACTGTTGCAGTGTCCCCAGGGCCATGTGATCCTCTTTTGTGACCTTCTGTCAAGCAAAGTCAATGGGGAAGCCAGATTCACTTAACAATCGTGTTACTAATTTAACAACTGCAGCGATTCACTTAACTGTAGCAAAAAAAGTTGTAAATAGGAGCAAAACTCATTTAACAAATGTCTCACTTAGCAACAGAAATTTTGGGCTCAATTGCAGTCATAAATTGAGAGCTATCAAAGTCAGAATTGAGAAGACTGCAACAGGAAGCAGATGCCACCTCTACAAAGAAGCTGAAGAAACAGTGGACCGACCACCTGATTAGCTGCTGCAAGATCATACAGTCTGACCAAAAACAACAGGACAAGTAGCAATAATGGTGCACTGGAATATTTGGAAGAAATACCATTTGTCTGCAAGCAAGAATTGATGGGAATCACAAAATAGACAAAGTAATAGAAAATGAAGAAATTAAATTGCTCTGGGATTTTAGAATTAAAACAGATAAGTGCCTGCCACATAGCATCCCACACTTAATAATTGTTGGTAAATAATAATAATAAAAAAAAACTGGATAGTGGACAAAGCAGTATCCAGAGAAAGCAGAATAGAAGAGAAAGAATTAGAGAAAATAACGAAATACAAAATAGAAGTAGAAAGACTGTGGCAAAAATAGTACCAACAGTAATAGGTTGTAATAATTGCCTTGGGTGCAATCCCAGAATAACTGGAACAGCACTTGAACACCATTAGCATTGACAAATCACCATCAGTCAATTGCAAAAGGCAGCTTTACTTGGAACTGCCTACATCCTGTGACGATAACTTTAATATACCACAACGCCTGTCTATTTAAGGTCCTTGGGAAGGACTCAATAGGTGAATAACAATATCAGATCCAGTCTAAATATCTGACTGTGCATCCAATTATAATAATAATGGATGCCATACCAAGAAATCTGGAATGACACTTTAAAAATCTGAGTGTTGAAAAAATTCTACCTGTCAATTACAAAAGGCTGCTTGGATCTGCCCATATACTATACCAATCCATTACAATATTCTAGGATCTTGGGAAAAACTTAATGCGTGTGAAAGCCAACACCAACTAAAGAACTGACAAATGTGGCTTTACGTTTTTGTCTGTGTAATAATTACTAGGTGGATAAAAATGCCAAATCCAATTTAAACAGCAGGCTGACTGTGGACCAACCATAATATATTAAACTTGTATGCCACCTGATTCTGAAAGACTCTGTCATGAAAAGCCAGAGCATATAATAAACACAGGATTCATACATAATTTTGCTGTAAAATTAAAGATCTATGTTTATTTTCTGCTGCTGTGCTATTTTAGTGCTTACTCATTCAAGGCACAATTAAAACAACCATGGGTGGAAAGGCTTACACAACCCAGGCAACCGTCTATCATTTCTAGAATTATCTAATTATTCTGTATACTGAACTTCTACTAGAATTACTGAGTTGGTGATTCAGTAAGCACTCTTTCTATGGCATCTGGGATCTCCCCCCCACCCCCACTCAGACCAATTTAATTTAACTTCTAATTATGTTTTCCAGATTGCTACTACATTGCCCTCATTCTGTACATTCAAAAGAGATCAAACACCATTGATTTGGTTTGTTAACTATTGCACATAGCATTCTCTCAATTTATACACAGAAAATGGTTAAATAGAAAGTCTGACCACTGACCTGTTATTTTCCACACTGGCTTTGTTCACAAGTTACAGCTGAATGAATAATCTACCCCTGCAGCCAACTGATCTATCTCCATATGCTAGTAGCACATGATTGCAGGTAATTCAATTAGTTCAGTAGAAATTTATTCTGTTTTTCCAGCTACCACTTCACTGCCCACGTTATGGCATGTTACAGGTGGGCGGGGAGGAGTCTAGTGTAGTATCATTGAGATCAAAACTTCTATGGACAGGAAGATAGGAATATATCCATCCCCACTCATTTATGCTCCTTTTATACCTTCCTGCATGATGTGGAGATGAAAACCATAACAGCTGGTGCTTAGAACAGCCCCATTTTTATAGACAGCTCTTAGGATAATACTCCAGTTAAACATTTTACCTCCCACTTCTTCGTGCCCATTAGCTAAGTATTTGTGTGGAGAGGATGCAAAATATGACTCTCCACAATAGAATTGGGAAGGATGAGTCCGACACATAAATCTCCCTGATTCTGGACATTTTGAAGATTACGTCTCCTTGAGGTTTGAAGATCTACCTACTTGTATCGCACTCTTTCATCCACATCTCCAGGGGGTTCCTCAGTCACACAGGTGACTAGAGCTTCCATATGTTCTGGCTGTACCAGGAAGTCTACAAGCTTTCGGTTGACCACCTTGCATTCCTGCAATACATCTTCCTCATCCAAAAGTTCAAAAAGGGTCACATTCCCACGCTCCAAAAGTGTGTCAATATGAGAAGTTGTGTGGAGATCAAACTTCCAGAACATGGCTTCCTAAAGAAAGTGAGAAAAGAACAAAAGCCCAGTCACTAAAAGGAAAAGAGTAGATAGACGTCTATACTTTATAATTATTCAATTATAATTAAGTACATTTTCATCCATGTACAACAAATCTTTCCACATAAAATTGTACAACAGCTATTACAGCTACAAAGAGTATTTGTACAAAGGGCCAAGCACAATGTTTCTTCTGTTTAAAAACTATATTATGGACCCAGACTAAGAGGAAGAACAAAAGGCCACAGCTGAAAATACTAAGTAATATTGCGGGATTATGAGGTTGCTGTAAGGGGTGGGAGGGGAAAGTTTAGGATTATTTAGGAAAAATTAAGATATGAAACAAATGGTTAGCATATCCAGAACTACTAGTGATGGTGTAAAGGTACGTAATAAACTTAGTAGACCTAACAAAGTAGCATCAAACCCGTGTTTGATTAAATACAAATATAATCCACACATGAAACAAAAAGACCAATCTCAAATGGCAAAAGGAATCTCACCAGTTACACAAGGCAGGCAACCTATCAAATGATGAAAACATTCCAGCAGACTAAAACTAGCCTACTGTAGGTGGAGGAGGATCAATAGGATGTATGTAAGGAATGGCAAACTTTTAGAGAGTTGTAATCTAAACATTTTAACAAGGATGTTAGTAAAGTTAGAATAGAACTGGTCTGGAAAGCTGTTATCAGAAATTTGCATACAAGTTTCCAATCAATGTGAAATTATTGAGATTGATCATTCTAGGGGAGGCTACTTGTACACATTAATTATATGGTTATTTGCACCAATTATTCCATAACTGAGTTGTCCAACTGAGTTCAATGCCCCAAAACGTATCCTAACATAATCCTCTTAACCTCAACAAAATAACTATTCTAAGGAGATTATAGGGAATGCATTGATTCCAGGAGCAAAAATTCCAATGTGTTCTAAATAATCAGCTCCCAAATAGAATTTAGTACACAAAATACACTGGAATTTATACAACAATGTACCTCTTGCAATTGATGTAGTTTGCTTTAGGATACTGTTTATTTGGTATCTTTCCACAAGAGAATCTACAGAGGGAATTCTACAAGAGAATCTAGTATTGAAGGGAGGTGGAATATCTGCATGGTTCATATATAGACTGGTGTAGCAATCTCACATGGGCCTTGAAATAAGCATAGTTGTTCTCACATGTTTAAAGCTACAAGCAGGGGTATATAAATCAAGCAACACTGATTTTTTGAGAGTTACTATTCCCAAATCACACTAGGAAACCAGTTCATTCTTGAAGTTGCCAGGAACTGATCAATCTAGTCAGAACCTAGCTATTGTTGTTCTTGAAAGAATTATTTGCCTCAGGACTTAAGAGTTTTTTGGCATGTCACTCTATCTGTAGAATTACTGCAATCCATCATGACAGAGTAGTTAAAGAGCAGCGGATTGGGCAACTTTCCTCCCTTCTTCTCAAACCATGCTTATGACAAAATCAGGTCCTCAGTCACATTACAAACTGCAAGCTTAATCAAGAAGCTGAGAATAAACGTGGCACAACAACAGTACAATTGAATTTGCCTAAAGGCATAGGTCTTCTCTCTCTCTCTTCTCCACCCCCGCTCCCCTGCATTGGATAAACTTTGGTGAGTGAGACAGATCACATTTATGCTTGCAAGGTTCCCTAGCTACAACTGTAATTCAAAATGGCAAAAGGTTCTCGATACTGCTGAGATGGGGAAGAGAGGGAAAGAAACCTAGAGAAAAACAAACAGTAACTTGGTGACGCCCCGCTTCTCTTTTCAACCCTGTTGCCACCACAACTGTAAAGGCCAGAAGTTTTCATCTGGTATCCAGGCAACCTCTATACAAGACTTGTGCAATACAGCCTAGCAGTTTTCAGAAACTACCAACATAGAAGGGCAGGAAATGAGAAAGGAGGGAGGAAAAAGTAAAGACAGGATCAGTGGTGTGCTTTATTTTACAGGGTTTAGGAATTTTCACAGCCATAGAAAGTTTTTTCTCTTTGCTTTTTTTTAAAAAAAATTGCTTTATCTTAAAATAAACATACAAATAAAACATACAAATACATACTACTTAAAATAAACATACAAATAAAAAAAATTATCTAGGCAATAATGGAAGTTTTACAGATTACAGCAAAAACAAGGCAATGTTTTTGCAAGGCAATGTATCTATCTTACATACAGGTAGTCCTTAACTTATAAGTATACATTTAACAATGGTTCAAAGTTATGACAACCTTGGAAAAAACTCGAGGTTATGACCATTGCATCTCCATGGTCATATGGTTGCATTCTGGAAACTGGCTTGTTTTTACTACGGTTGTGGCATCTTGCAGTCATGAATTGCAGTTTGTATCCTTCCCAGTTACCTTCCAACAAGCAAAGACAATTGGGAAGCTGGATTCATTTAACAACTACACGATTAGCTTAACAAACACAGTGATTTTCTTAGTGACCACAGTGAAAATGCTTTTAAAATTGGATCTGGTCATGTGGTAATTCGCTTAATGACCACATTGCTTAGTGATCAAAATTCTGCTCCCAATTTAGAATCACTTAAGGCATGGCATTTTGATTTTCTTAAACATAGTTATTTACACTGCTATCTTCATGTAGATTCAGCAGTTTACAATCAAAATCCATAAAGTATAAAACACGTTAACACACTTTTATGAAGACCTGGTTTTGTCAACGGGAATCCAGAGTTGGATGGAGCTCATCAAGTGGCTTGTTCAACTTATTGTTATTGTTGTTGTTGGTGGTGTGTGTGTGTTTGTATAATTGCTTTTACTCTGTTTATATTGGATATTTTATTTTTTGTAAGCCGCCTAGTCACTGAAGGTGAATGGGTGGCCATATAAATTCTCTAAATAAATAAATAACCCATCCAAAAACAAAACAAATACTGGTTGTCAGAGTTCCATCTATGCTCTTTATCAAAACCTCTATGGAAAAGCTGGATTGGTTTGCAAGAGATGTGCCATCTTGATCACAAGAGGCAAGGCATTCCATTATAAGGGGGGATTTTTTGAAGCTGCTAGCTTGAAGCCAGACTGAATTTCCAGGCACCAGGTTCATGCTGATAAAAACCCAGGTTTTCTCCAATTTGTTACATTTCTTAGCTTGAATGGCAGAGAAAACATATACACCTACCAGAAACCCTAAGGAACTAAACAAATGATTTTTTAAAACAGAAACGCAAGAAGTTCTGAAATCAATAGCCCAAACTCTTGTATCAAAGGGAACATTCCAGTCCTGAAAAAGGAGTAATTCTGAAAGGTCAATTTGATGATACTTGCTCAGAGGAACTAGAAAGAAGCTCCATTAATTTAAGGCCAAAGCTGCTTATGTGCAATCCTCACATGTAACTTAACAAATAAGAGATTTGCTCTCTTAATTCCCACTTCATCACAGGCTTACTTGAAAATGAAAGCAAATGTTTAAAAATAAATCTTTGTACAAAAATTGATTTAATGGTTTTCAGAAATCCCTGGTGATTTGCAAAATGGTTTTGAAAAATCCCCAGTGATTTGCAAATAAAATCTCTTCTGACACTAGGGAGAAGATTAGAAGCAACTGCAGAGTTGAAGAGCAAAAGATTAAAGTAGATTTTCTGCATTCAAATCCTTAAAGATATTTAGAACAGGTAAAGCACCACAAAGGTGCAGAATCCTTTGTTATAAGGTTAACAACCCAGTTTTATTCAACCCACTGGATTGCTAGAAAGCTGTGGAGTTTAACATTATTAGCTCTGATATAAATGGACTATTAAGTTGGTGTGTTTTCAAGGTTATCCCCAACACTGCTAATATTATCACATAATTTCCTATAATTTTAATATCTTTTGAGGAAATTGGCACCATATATTATCTAATTTTTCTATATGTGCTAATGAAAGTGAAACAAAATAATGAAAGTAAAAATAACCTGTGTTTATAGTTCCATCTTTCCAATGAGGTCAACCAATCTGTAATCCAATTAACACTCTCATTGTTTAATAAGGCGTGAAGGTCATTATGACTCATTTAAGCTCTAGCAATCAGAAGTATAGCTGCTGGTCGTTGGGGCATTCACAACTTCTGGAGACAAGTTGTTCCACTGATTAATTGTTCTGTCAGGAAATTTCTCCTTAGTTCTAAGTTGCTTCTCTCCTTGATTAGTCTCCATCCATTGATTTTTGTCCTGCTTTCAGATGCTTTGGAGAATAGCTTGACTCCTTCTTCTTTGTGGCAATCCCTGAGATATTGAAATACTAATATCGTGTCACCCCTAGTCCTTCTTTTCATTAAACTAGGCATACCCATCCAGATTCGGTCTCAGATTTTTCTCCACAGTTTCATGATTTCTGTCTTGCCAGGATTCAGCTGAAGCCTATTGGGCCCCATCCAGAAACCTACAGCCACCAGGCACTGAGAAAAGACAGCCAGCGTTGCTTGGATCACCGGGATGGAGATGTAAATCTGTGTATCATCAGCATATTGATAACATCTCATCCCATGGTGTCAGATGATCTTGCCCAGTAGTTTTGAGTAGAGTTGCTAAGAGTTGCTTGACATTGCGAGAAACGTAATGAATAAATGATAAATGTTTTGCATTATATGATTTTAAATCTCATTGATGAGATTGGGGGATATGTCACAGCAGATAAGTGGCTCTTAGTTAACTTGGGGAGGCTGAATCTGAATAGTACTTAAATGGAAATGAATGAAATGTCAAAACATATGCTAAAGAAGACAATGACAAATCATTTTGTAATTATTGTGGGGGGAAAACTATATTGTTATCAGATCTTCAGCTCATCTAGAAGGGATTTTTTACTTTTTTAATGAATGATAAGTTTCAAAATAAATATATCTCACAAAGACAACCTCAATCCATGGAGGTACTACATAGAAGTACAAAAACAAAGCTCTGCATATAGTTTACAATTAAGAGAAAATATGACAAATCCACTCTGAATTATTCTAAACCAACGTGGGGCGTTTCAAGAATCTACAAGGGCACTAATTTAGGGAAGAATTGTTTAAATAAAGTATGAACTCATGTTTACAAATGCTAGAAATGGTCTAAGTTAGAAAATATGAAAAACCAACATTTAAGACAAGTTTGAATAACTATTCCTGTCCATTTTACAGACTTATTATCTTGATGTTCTGACTGATAACAATTGAAAAGTTAACAACTTAATCGTTTATTTTATACCCCAGCAGTTCTTTGGTGGCTTACAAGTTACAATTCATGTTTACAACCACAAGATCATCAAATGTCAAATGCTGTTTCAAAGCGAAAAGTCAAGAGTGCTAGTATAAATTTAAAACTCATTAAAACCATAGAAACTAGCTAGTCTGGTCATTATGCAAACAGGAAAGAATATTTTATCATTACTCCTCTGATACAGCCACCAATCTCATTTCATATAAAGAGAGGCAAGACAACTTATAAAAATCTTAAGAACCAGGCAGGCTCAAATTATTATTTTGCGAGATTTTAAGATAACAGCTAGAATTTACCTGAAGCAACAACATAATACAGAAGTACTGACATCATTAAAAGTTGCATTGCATCAGTCAGTCACAGGAATGCAATAAATTGAGATGTGGGACTATTGTTTCTTAACCTTGGCATCAGGGTGGATAAAAATCAATGATTTTTTAAAAAAAATAAAAAAAATGGATTTTTTTGATTTAAATCGGATTTTTTAATTTAAATCAGATTTTTTTTTATTTTTATTGAATTTATTTTAATAAAAATCTTTTGGGGTAAAAATCTATCGTAAGATAGTTTTCTATTTAAGATACATATATAATTTAGTTTATTCAGCATGAAATGGAGCTTAGTTATGTAGCACAAGGCTGTATATTCTGCAACACTGGGACTATTGGTGAGTCAACAGTGGGTCAAAGGAGTGGCAGAGATGACAGTTGCTCTTTTAAAATTATGATTTAAATCGAGTTGGTTTAAATCAAGTCTTTTTATTAGTGATTTAAATCATGATTTAAATCGACTCGATTTAAATCAAATCCACCCTGCTTAGCATCTTCCAAATATATAGACTTCAAATCCTAGAATTCTCCAGTCAATATAGCTATTGCTGAGGATTCTTGGAATTGAAGTCAGTATATCTAATAACTATTAAGTTTGAGAAACACTGGGTTAAACTAAGGATTTTTCATTTTATTTGAGAGATCAGGAAAACCTAGGAAATTGGCAGAGCTGTCATGAAGAGAGTGAGAACAATAAAGAATTTTAAACTGTAAGGCACTATGTTTGCTAGAGATAATACAAATAATTAATTATGTTTTAATATAAAAGTCTATATTTTATATTTTTCTCAGTTCAACTCTTTTTATTGTAAGCACTACTTATGGTTATCACTTTAACTTTTTTTCAAAGAAGTTAAAAAAATTAAGTAAAAATATTTTTTAAAAAAACCTGATAAAAATAATAAAAACTGCAGTTTATGAATTATGGAGAGCTTCTGTCATTCTTCTGCATATGCTTACAGGAAAAAAGGCAAGAGACAACTCTAGTTTAGAATTTTAGTAACATCTCTGTTTCTGGAGAACAGCACAAATTCTTAATCTTCACTTCCCTGGGTTCAATCCTTGCATTCAGCTGTAAATGGTTTGCCTGCTACAATGTGTTGAACTCTGAGAGAAGATCTACATGCTACTGATACAAATTAATTCGATATTAAATTAATCAGTTTTGTGATATACCCCACAGTACAACAAATAAATGCAAGCAAATAAGACAGTTGACCAAACACTGCAGCGTTGCCAATAAAAACTGTCCCAGAGTTTGATTAGAATTCTAATCTCAGTAATTATCTGATCTTCAAAATACATTTAATCTAATTGACATAGTATTCAGTTTAAAATGTACTAGTATATTATGTGCCGAGATTTAGACTCAAGCTTATATCATACCTCTGCATGAAAAAGTGTTTTATATTTTTCTGTTCTGCACAAGACTAAATAAATACTATCCTACAGCCTCTAAATATCAGTCAACAAAACTAACTCAATCAGAAATGGTAAAATACACAATGCAAGCAAAAGAGCTTTTTGTACAAGCTTAAGTTTTGTACGTCATTCTCTAAATGCATGCTTCATTCTAAAAAAGAAAGCAAAGCAGTACTGTCTAAGGTGTGGCATGGTAGAGTCGAACTAGAAGTTTAAAAGCTTTGCTGAATAGTTTAGCATTTTTCCAAAGACTTCCAGCTACAGTAGCCAGATATTGCTTTTTTAAATTAAATACAGTCAGGATTTCTGAAAATCAATTAATGAATACTATTTTCAAAACTTTGTTTACAAGAAATAGAAAGAAATCATATCTCACAAAATTGCATGATGGGTATCATGGTATCAATATATATGTATACACAACTACACTTAATACTAATAAGCAATCTGATACCTCCAGATACTCTGAGATAATAGTCCTATAAATCACAACCATCCTGACCAGCAGTCCAAAAGATGTTTTTTCAAAAGGCAACTCGGCTTTGTTTTTCCTTGAATATGTTTTGCTTCTCATCCAAGAAGCTTCTTCAGTTCTCCAGAATTGAAGAAACTTCTTAGATGAGAAGTGAAATATCCTCAAGGAAAAACAAAGGAAGTCCAGTTGCCTTTTGAAATAAGCACCTTTTGGAAAACTATGATCTGGATGACTGAGAATCTCCATAAACATACTGCAGTTCAGCAGCTGGGTATTATGTGGGCAGTTTGAAACATATGGATAGACAAAAATAGAATTATTCATATTTTAATTGATTTTTATTTTACCCAAAAACAGATTTACACATCTCGTACGTATGGCTCATATGGATGCCATTAAAAATTTCAGAGTACAGAGTAGTCACTGTATAATCACCCATAACTATACAGTGATGTCCAAATAATCATCCATCCCCTTCCCTCTCTGTTAGCAGGATCAGCCAGGGTCACTTGCACAATTTCACTGGAACTTGGCCACTTAGTCACAATCTCTTAATGAGCTCTTTGTAAGTAGCAGGCCCAAAGGCCTGTCAGCATGGTCATAAAAACAGGCACCAAAGTTCAGATGAGGTAAAAGTGAAAGCAATTTGTACTGGTTTCAAATTTACTACACTCTGGAGCAGGCAGCAGTCATGCAACACGACAGTTAAAGAACTATATGACTGGTCATACGTAAATCTCTAAACAGTATGTCAAAAACTAGGATGTGTGCAGGATTTTAAAGTAGAATAGGCAGAATACTGACAATTGAAAAAGAACTGAGATCACATACAAGTGAACAAATTATGGCTTTTACAACGTATGACTCCCTGTCATGATCCAAATGATTAGAAGAGTGGGAAACCTGTTGCCTCTGTTTTAATTTCATGGTGCTTCCAGATGCTGAAGGTCCTTCCTTGCTTTCCAGATGATTCCTTGGGAACTGCACAGAGAAAACTTTATTTTCTTATGTGCAGTAAAATATACCAATGCTTGACTCTGCCTAGAGCTGACCTGGCCAATTTCAGCAGCAGCAGAGGGATTTCCTCCATGAATTAAAAAAAAAAAAATAGAAGAGGTTGTCGACTAAATCTGGTGATATAAAGATAATGGTCAATATTGGCCAAAATTCTGGGGAAAACAAGAGGCAAGCAAATGGAAAAGACAGTATTTAGTCTATTAATAGGATTAACAAGTATCTACAGCATTTGAACAAAATCCTTCTCACTGGTAGAATCCAAATTATGAAACTATTTTCCCAGCCATTTTCATCTGGCTCTTATGATAGCTTATGGACATCAAGTGAGGCCCATCCATTTTTAATAATATTTCATTTCCCTTGATTGACTATGGTGCTCTCTAATTAAATAGTTTATTGTTTCATCTTTCTCTGATCTGTCATTTTTTAATGCAATGCTTTTTAATCTGCTTTATTTAGAAAGGCTTCAAGGCATTTGCTAAAAAGCAGGGATGCATTAGATTAACTAAATAAATTTGGGCCGGATTTATTGCTAAACTTTTACAGGGTCTACTAAGACCAACATCTCAAATTGTCTACAAAAATACTTATCTCCAGTAGACATCCTCATTCATTCATATCATCACAATTATCATTAGTATTATCTTATTTTATACTGATATAAGTATTATTTAGTTAGTCAGTCAGTCAACTCAAGGTGGCGAACGGACCTAATATTCCTATTTTCTCCACAACACTGTGATGTGGAGTTGAGCTGAGAGTGTGACTGACCTAAAGTCACCCAGCTTAGCTTCAAGCCCAAGGGAGCCCTAGAAGTCATTGTCATCTGGTTTCTAGGCCAGCAACTTAACCACCTCATTGCTATATTTCATACCCCCTTCCTCACCTACACTATTACAAAATTTTATATTTCGGTTTCAAGACTTTTTATCTTCTCCACACAAGACATTCCACACCCACAAAAGTAGTGGGAACATAAAAAGAAATCATGAAGACCATTGACCACAGGATGCTAAAAGGTTATATCAAGCAATGCATATAGTACATCAATACCAGAGAGCAGTTACAAAGCTAGAGATATAACCTTTCAACAGGAACTCTTGCCCAGCCGCAACTAACGATTTCTCAGAAAAAAGAATTGAAGAGCCAATGAGAAGACTGCTAAAAATGAGTTGTGTGTGTTTGAAAGGTTGAACTGAACAGCTACACCAAAGATCTAAAATAGATATACAAAATTCTACTTACCTAGTACAAATGCTGCTATTCAACTCTTTGTGAGATACTACCATACTTCTGCTCTATTTTTATCCAGTATGCTGCCCCCAGCATACTCCATCTGTTTCAGTCCAGCTATGAAGTGGGCACACATCACGTCATGTTCTTACTCAAACTATTTACAAGTATGCTCAGAGAATTATAGCCCAAGATGTACTAGGGCCAAAATCACAATTTTCTCCTCAAAAAGAGCAATAAACTTGCCAAATTCTCTAACAGGAAGCTTATACTTCAGAATATTAAACAAAAAAGCATTTAACATGGAAGAATCTTACCCTCTCAAACAAACTGTCAAATAAAGATGCTGGCATTACCAAGAGGGCCTCATATTTAGTACAATAAATGATGGCATGAAGCATAGAAAATGTAATAATTGTAGATACTTTCTAAGGGAAAATTCAAGAGCTTTAGAAATGAGATCAAAATACGTAATCCACAAGCATTTATACTTGTCTACAGCATATATTTATGTTAACTACTTTGGGGACCCTGGCAACCCTGCAAGAGGAAACTTGTTTCCTTCCAAATTGCAAAACATTTTCCAGAATGTTTGTTGGGAAACTTTACTCGTAGACTTTTTTTAAAAAATCAAATTGCCATTGGGGAATGATGAGCAAACAGACTGCATCCCAACTCCAGATAAAGGAATGGAGATAATTTGAGCTGTTGTACTATCATAGCTGCTGCCATTTGCATTTTTAAATTAGCAGGAAGTCTGGAAATTATTTGGCTCTCTGTGGCCAAAGTGGAGAAATGTAGAGCCAAATTTCAAAGGAGGAAAGACAGAGCGCAATGTTGGTTACCATAGCTTAAACACACTTTGTTGGAAGTATTAGCTTATGAAGCACACATTCCCTCTTTCTGCCAGGGAAAAAATATTGCCAGGCTTTCTTTACATCTACAGGTCAGCTAACACTTTTGCATTCCTATTAATCACTAGTAGCAACCAGGCTAGTATTTATTGAGTTCACCAAGTTACTGCATACATTGTTACCTTTTAACAAACTACAATTTAAAGAAATGCAGACTTGATTCTTCAGTTATATGCATAATTTCATAAAACTATTTCTCATTTGCATTTATCAATTTCATTACTCTTAGTGGTAACACACTAAGAACTCTTACTCTTATTCAAAAACTACCCTTCTTCGTCAGTCTTATATTTGGAACAGATATAAGGTATGAAAGGGTATTCCCCCACCCCCAAGGCCACTTGTTAACCTGGAAAGTACAGTACTTAAGTTTTTGAATAGCACAATGAATCCACTAATCTCTCAAACTCTGCTTTCCTTTGCTGCTACAGATCTGTACTTTATGGCTAGTAACCTACATTCTGCAATGCATTCCTTTTCCAAGAAAGCAAAGCTTAGTCTATATTTATACTGTAGACTTTCTAAATTTCAAAGGCCAAAAAGAGAGACAGAGAGCCAGGAATCTGAGCCCCCATAGTAACGCAAGGCAAAGATAAATGGTAATTTCAGCTTGGAGCAATCCATGCTATGCAGTCAAACTAAGGCTCTCTTACCAAGTTAGCTAATCCTATTTTCTCTGGAAGAAAAGCCTTTCAATCTTCAACTTAAAAAAATAGATGTCATAAATTTCCGTCATATGTCATGGAAAAGTCACTTGAACTTTGCAATGTGAATGAGGATCCCCTTTCACTGGAGCTACATATAAATTTAATAAAAACCAGTAAAACTCTTCCTTTGAGGTTATTTACTATAGCAGAATTCCTCATATCTAGTCTGTGTGCAGAAAGATAATATTCTCTCTGCTCAACCAAGTATAACAAATGCATGACTCCTTCTTCAGACCAATGCTTCTATAGAAAACATGTAAGGAATTGAAATACCTGGCTGTCTGGTCAAAAAGTATTGAGGAGAAAAGCTTTGTTGAAATGTCAAGTCTTCCATTTCAATTGCTTCCTTGTGTGCAGATTGTAGCAATGGGGTTAAATTTATGCCTCTTCTTGCCAAAACTGTCAAAGCAATCTGCAGCTGTATACCTCCTAGATTTAACTATGATTGCCAAAGCAGCTTGAATCTTTAAAATCGGACAAACTATAAATAATAATAATCTCTATGGCTTACTTTTGTTTGGCCCTCTTTCAGATAAGAAAGATTTACACTTTCTTAAAGTTTAAACAAGACACATCAGACAGACTGTGGTGATCTCTTTTTTTTGGTTAATAGCAGACAGATCAATGGAAAGGAGGAGCATCACAGATCAATTTGTCTATATTTTAATGTCCCCAATGGACAGCAGCCAAAGTACTGTAAAATATATTGCACATAACTAATTCTCTCATTATCAGTTTTAAACTACGAAAAAAGAACAAAATACAAGGCACCTAGGGATCTGAATTCTACAAAGAAGCTAAGCATGAACTCAATTTGCTTTCAAGTTAGCTCTAAAGATTAAAGTTCTTGTGGTGAAAATCAGTTTTTCCCCCTTTTTTGGGTTCACTTCTCAGTTTAGAGCAAATTCTTTGCATTAGAAAATCAAATGTTTAGTTTAGGACCATAAAAATATAAGCACTGTATAACCATTTAGTTAGCTGCAGCAGTTTGTCTGAACATGGTACCTGATATCATGAAATTATGTCATGTTTATAAATCATTTGTAATTTGGCCTTGTCAATATATTTGTCAATATACATTTCCACAGCCCTACTTTCATGAATCATCACTTTCTAGTTTTATTATTTTATTGCCAGAATAAAATGCAACTAAGAAAACATCAGGTCTATAGTAAATGTGACATGCCCTATGAATTAAGATGTACATACTAATAAGAGTATCAGCTTTTTTCTGAATTCCTCCTTAAAAGTTCACCAAAAAATAGGCATTTGCCAATAACTTTTTAAAAAAGAAGTCTACATTTTACTTTTGTGTACAGTGCATAAGGCTTAACAAATCAAAAGATTCAATATTTGCCAAGTGAAACACCAAATTTATGAATCTTTCTTGATTTTCATAATGAAAAACTAAATTTTTGGAGACAATAACAAAAATTGATCTAATCTTTCAACTTCCAAACAGCAAAACAAGTTTACCTACCGTTATACTGAAATAGAGATCATTCAAAAAGGGAAACACGTTAAATCAATAATATACTGTCTGATTACACTTAAAATATGATTTTTTAAAAAGATTTCAACTGAAGTGGAATATCTATTGAAGCTGTCTAGACCTGGACAAATGTTTAAACTTTTATTATCTTTAATATTAATTGAAAAGGCCCAACTAAGGGACAGAAGACAGCTTCTATTCACAAATAAGATGAAGAATTGCTATTTATCCGACTGACCAAATACAGTCCAGAACATTACTAGCCACATATCACAATTAATGATTGCTATTATTCAGAGTCACCAAGCAAATATCGTGTATGCAGTTTGATCAGAGTTCAATTTATCCATTAATATACTTTAACCTTTCTACTGTGTACAAAAGGTGATTAAAGCATGTTATATAGGATGTTTCCTTCTGCACTGGCATGTGTGATTCTGAGGAGTATACAAAGCATCAATTATTTTATACAACATGGGTAACATCTACAATGTGTCCCCAGTGAACATTTTAATTAAGAAATAAGGTGAAAGAATTTGGAAGAAAACTGCATATGAAAATGTGAACTGTGCATGCTGGGCATTGAATTCAAAGCAGCACACTTTTTCTCAGCTAATGAAACCCAAAAACAGCGCAGCTATTTAATGCAGATCAGGCCCATCATACCACTCACCCACTCAGAAATTGCCATTCTGAGGAAAGACACAAAAATTTGAGAGGTCAAAATTTTCCAGACACCTGTTCTTTTTCGTTGCAAGCTTCATTTATTTAAGTATAGAATACACGCACACCATTTCCTAGGTTTTTTTTTCTTTTTTTAATCACTGTTTTTGTAAACCCTACCACTCCGCTCAAGTCCATTTCAATTCTGTCAACAGGAAACGCTATTCGTTGCAGGCGCCTATATTCAAGTTTATAGTTTTCAAGACTTGCGTCTCCAAAACTTTCGGAGGAAATGGACTTGGTGGGGTGGGGGTGGGGTGAGCGGTCGCGATGTGGAGATGGGGGAGGGGGTGTCTCCCTACCTTTCCAACTACTTAATTTTAAATGATCACAAAAGGCTGTTACGATGCTTGAGGACCCAAAAGCTGACGAGCCGCCGCGCCCCCCCCCCTCCTCCCTTATTCCCCTTCACGACGTGAAGGATCCGGATGAAGCGTCGCTATTCTGGCGGGGGAGGCAAGGAAAGGGGGATGCGGGTGGCGGTGCTTGCGAAAGGAAAGCCGGATTGTTACCTGAGGGAGCGAAGGGAGGAGGGCCCAGCAAGGACTCCTCAGGCGGGAAGACAAGCGCACCAACGGAGCGCGCGCGCGCGCGTGTGTGTGTGTGTGTGTGTGTGTGTGTGTAGGGGGGGAGATACTGAGGGGGGCAAGAAGAGGGGGAGGGTCTCCCACAGGGTTCTCTAAAATGGCGGCAGCTTCCTTTCCCACAGGGCTCCCACTTCTCTCTCTCTCTCTCTCTTTCTCCCCTCCTAGGCACCGTCCTTCTCCCCCTTCCCTTCTCCTCACCCTCAAGGTCCACCGCGCTCACCGGGCACGAGCCCCTTCCTTCCTGCCCTTTTTCTTCGCTGGCGGAGGAAATGGGAAAGAAGCTCGCTCACTCGCCGCTCTTTTTTTTTTTCCCCTTTCCTTTCCTTTCCCTTGCCTTCACCGCCACGGTCCCAGAAGCCACCGCGCGCGCCTCTAGCGGCCCACTTGCCATTTCCTCCTCCGGCTAAACCCCGCCCCTAAACACCCTTTCCTTCCGCTTGGCCTTTCTTGGCTGCTCCTGCTGTTCTACCTCCTTTTCCGCGCGCTCTTCCTTTCCTTCTCACTGATTCCTCACTTGCCCCCCCCACCCACACACACACCGCGCAAGCTCGCATTCGCTTCCTCGGCTGCTCCCATTTGGCTTCAAAGGGAAGGAAGGAAAAACGCGAGCGGCGCAGGCGCGGTCTGAAGCCTGCCTATAGTGCGCATGCGCGGGAGCGAGACGATGGGGGGGGCTATTTTCTTTTGCGCGTTTTTCCCCCCCCCCGAAGATCTTTTTTTTCCCCCGATCTGGTTTAAATTTGACTCCCAAATTGGCACATCTGCGTTCACTAACTTTAATCTTATTTCTGTTTCTCTTATATAGCAAGTTTTATTGGCCAGTCATTGAAATACTTTACATTTTATCATCATCATCATTTTAGCCATTGTCTATCCACTGCATGATGGTCTCATGTTTCCAACTTGTATTTTTTACTAAAATATGCGTACCTCCCATCGGACTCTGCGTGTTCTGTAATCGCGGTTTCAACCATCAATCTCACGGGCTGCTGTATCGCTGCCATTTCATGGTCTTTAGTCCCGTTCCCATTCTCATATCCGTACCGCATTTTATACACGCGATTTCGTGGAGCTTTCTAGTCCACAAACATTGATCCCATCATAAGCGTCCTTATTAAAGTGTCCTTTATTTCGCCCGCAAAACTTAATACTCTGCTAGCCACGCATTAATATTTTTCTTATGCAGCCCAAAGCTATCCCAGCAATCTGATTTTCATGAGTACCGACTTAAACTAGGTTCCTGGTGCATAAAAAAAAAAACCCTGAAATGATCATATATTTATTGTAACTAGTTTTCCTCCGGGCTGAAGACATAGCAGGGGATGTTTCTTAACCAGAGATTACACCAGCCTAACAGCTTTGTCATGAATGTAAGCAATTCTGTGGTGGTTGGTCCAAACATAAAACTGTATTCCGGAGGCTGAGCCAGCTGTGATTTCAGGAATCTGAGGGATCTCATTGTCAGAGAAGTAGGACAGTGTTTTGTGGGTCACCTGAGATAATAGAGCCCCAACCATAACTGGATGATGTCTGCCTATAGTGTTGCAACAATTGCAGCTGACAGTTGATGGATGTGGGCAACTATGGCCCTTTTATGACTTGTGGACTTCAATTCCGAGAATTCCTGAGCTAACATGGCTGGCTCAGGAATTCTGGGAGTTGAAGTCCACAAGTCATAAAAGGGCCATAGTTGCCCACCCCTTTATTAAATAGGAACCCTCCCCCTAAATAGTACTTTTGTCAGGATGGTTGGTTTGAGTAAGAGAAAAATCATTATTGATTTAAAGACCTGCAAATTCTACAGCAAGTTATTATTTTGTACTAAGCCATGAATCATGGTTTAGGAACAAAAATAATTTGAGTTTATACAACTTGCTCTAAACTACATCATAGCTGAGACCTATATATAGAAACATGTTGGCAACTTTACTTTGAACATAAGAGTCACTGAAACTGCTGTTGTTAAACTGTTGTCATATTTTGTGCTCAAAAGTGTTCCATTAAGTACAAAATGACTAGGAAGTAAGAAAGGAAGTTCCGTAAACAGAACCTATCTTACTGGAATTCTCCTTTCTTAAAACATGCACAGGTAGTCCTTGACTTACAATCATTCATTTAACAAATATTTGAAGTTACAGCAGCTCTGAAAAAAGTCACTTATGATCAGTCCTCACACTGACAACCGTTGCAGCATACCCATGGTCACATGATCAAAATTTGGGAGCTTTGCAACAGCATGTGTTTATGCCTGTTGCAGCATCCCAGGTTCATGTGATCATCATCTGTGACTTCCAGCTAGCTTCCAAGAAGAGAAGTCAATGTGAGGGAAGCCGGATTCATTTAATACCTGAAGTGATTCACTTAATAACTATAGGCTGTAAAATAACTCACTTAATGGCTGCCTTGCTTAGCAATGGAATTTCTGGTCCCAATTGAGATGGTAAATCAAGGACTATCTGTATGTTATAATGCAGGGGTGGGCAACTGTGGCCCTTTTACAACCTGTGGACTTCAACTCCCAGAATTACAGACAATTCTGGGAGTTGAAGTCCACAGATTGTAAAAGGGCCACAGTTGCCCACCCGTTATAATGGCAATGTCAACTTGCAAACCTTTCAAGTTGCCATGAGCAGGAGGGAGGGAGAACTGAAGTGAATTCCATACATTCTTTCTGACAGCAATCAGGAGGAGGGTGTTAGGTTTCACAGCCAGCCAAAGTGGTTAATTGGAGAATGTGATTTATGACATGGCCAGAGAGGAGGGGAGAGACAGCGGAAACTTGACAGGCAGAGCAGTTCTTTCTTGACAAGGCAGTTAAGTGTACAGACATCTGTATTTTTATACACAAATTTATAGAAGTAACTCCCATAGAGTGGTGTTCCTCACCTTGGGAACTTTAACATGCAACTCCCAGAATCCATGGTGGCTAGGGAAGGTTGAGAAACACTGCCAAAGAATATATATAACACCACTTAGAAGTGCAGCATTTTCACCCTTATAAATTCATAGAACTACTTCAATTGGAGCATAAACCAATTCTATATTATGTCATATATTGTATAGCCCAATGATGGCTAACCTTTTTGCCATTGTGGGCCAAAAGCAGGGGGAGTGTGGAGGGGTTGCACGCGTGCGTGCCCACACCCGTAATTCTATGCGCCCCGCCCCTGTGCATGCTCCCCTCGTGCTCCCCCCACTTTTGGCATGTGATGGCATGGTGGGCCCGGTAGGCCCATTTTTTGTTCTCCCCAGGCTCCAGAGCCTTTCTAGGAGCTTGGGGAGGGTGAAAACAGCCTCCCCCCGCCCCCCGGAGACCCTCCAGAGGTTGGAAACAGCCCGTTTGACAACTTCCAGTGGGACCTCGCGTGCCACCTGTGGCACTCGTGCCATAGGTTCGCCATCACGGGTATAGCCAAAGCAGCTTGGTTTCAAGCTTATGCCGAAGTTCAGGTTGTCCCCTCAGCCACATATTTGGTTAAAGGCCTGAGGTAACACTTTGAATTGCTAAACATTTTTAAACATGTTTTAACAATAGGTATTAGGTGAAATGTATAGTTGTCTTTTTTTGTTTACATTTCATTTAGCTGATTGTAACGCAATATGAAATACCTACTAACATCATCACAGTAGTTAAGAAGATACATGTGGTGAAAGGTTTTTATTCAGGACCTTGAACCCAAAACTCTACCCACAACATCTAAGAAAGAAGATGTGTGTTACTACAAGAGCATCCCCAGCATTTTGGAAAATAAGTAACAGGCCATCTTGCCAAAGGCTTGTTTACTTGATGTCTCTTGGCTGTTCTATCTCCTCTTTTCAGTTTCATACATTCCTAAATCTGGTTAGTGTCAAGTTTATGGGTGATGACTTTTAAGACGACAATTCCCTCCCCTGTTCCTGCCTGATATATAGGAGGATGGGAGCAAATCTCATTGCTTTCTTTCCCAATACAGGAAGTCCTCAACTTATGACCAATCATTCAGTGACTGTTCAAAGTTACAATGGCACTGAAAAAGTGAGTTATGACTGGTTTTCATGATTACGACCATTGCAGCATCCCTATGGTCAAGTGATCAAAATTTGGGTGCTTGGCAACTGGCATGCATTTATGACGGTTGCAGTGTCCTGGGGTCATGTGATCACCTTTTCAAACTTTCTGACAAGCAAAATCAATGGGGAAGCCAGATTCACTTAACAGTCACATGATTCATTTAAAACTGAAGTGATTCGTTTAACAACTGTGGCAGAAAAAGTCATAAAATGGGGCACAACTCACTTAACAACTGTCTTGCTTAGCAATTGAAATTTTGGGCACAATTATGATTGTAAATTGAGGACTACCTGTATAATCCATCAGTCTTGCCTCTAGGATAGCGCTAAGGTAGGCATTAGCTGATACAAAGGAGGCCAATTAGGACTAAGGGGCTTCCAGTTTGCAGCCCCTTCCCCTGCAGGATCTAGCATTTTCCTCTATGTTTATTTATGTTGAAATGTGAAAGAGATGAGTTCAATGTTTTACAAGCTTCTGCTGATAGGAAAAACAAAAAACATGCCAGACTTATCACCCGAAAGAGAAACTTGTTAGAAAAATTAAGTTGAGAATACAGCAATAGCGATGCATGGTGATAGAAGATACAGCTGCTTGAATACTATACATGAGATGAGCCGGTGGGGTGGGGTGGCGGGGGGGAATCCAAAGGTCTACAATCACCATTTCTAACCAGGAAAGCCATTTGCAAGGGTTGAAAAAAGAGGCAGGGCTCTAAGACTTGCAAAGAAAATGGAATTTCATTCTACCTCTATGTATGGTAATCCATTTTTCACCTCTACTGAAGCAACATTCTGTCTGCCTTTCAAGATGCCCAATCTGACATACTTTTTCCAGTTTTCCTATATTTGAAACACTTTTTAAAGATAATTATCATACAGATCCTGCATTCTTACATAGGCACAAAAAGCTTTTTGCTGAACAAATGTACAGTGCTGGATTACATATTTGGAGAAGACATTTGGGGATTTCCTACTTCCCATCATCCCTAAGAGTGAGCCATTGTTTTAAGCAGAATTTTGAAGTAAAATCGATTAAAATATGGCTCTAGCCAGACTTCCTAATGTTCTGCACAAAAATGTAGCAATCTTGTGAGTCTGGACGGGGTGGTGTGATGATTTCAGAGATGTTTAAATTTTTACTCCCCATCCTCCCCCTCCACAGATGCCATCTGAGAGGTGTTAAAGCATTTTGGTGCTCAAGAGAACTGCAGTAACATTCTTGTCTTTCAGTGATAGCTAGAAAAGAGTTTTCCCCCAAACTTTATTCTCCATACCTGTGGACTTCAATGGTTACCTGCATGAACTGAGATAAAGCATCATAAACCCCGTTTTTGATAGTTTAGGGATGATGGGGGTGAAAGTTCAAACATCTGGAAGACACATGCTTGGGAATAATATTCTAAAGAAAAAAAAACCTGCCAACTGATTTTTCTTCCAAGCCTTTAATGGCCAAGCCATTAAAAAGTACTCAACCTTGTCCCTCCCTTCTAAGCACTGCAACTATGAAAACAAGCAAATCGTAATAGGAAGTAGGGTTCATTTCCCAGTTGAAGTTGGAGATTGAAAGAATCCTTTAAAAACTATGGTTTTTAGAATAGGGAAGCTACACTCTGATGGGCAAAGTTACCAGTAAACTACAAGGGTAGACAAATGCATTTTGGAGGATGATGAAAAGGAAGTTATGCAGCAACAGCTTATGAAAGTCTTCCTGCTCAGCTTAACAGCAGCATAGCTCAGTTTCCAAAAGATCTTCTCTTACTCCAGCTTACCGCTGGTTCAGCGGATGTAGGATAGATGTGGGTGTTTCCATCAGAGGCCACCAACCAGCACAGATCCAAATATGAGCATGAACTTCAACCATGTCAAACAGCTATCGGTCCATGTTGTTTTCATCAGGATGACTGTGGAAGCAAAGACGCAGCAGGGTCTCGCAGAAATCCAGCTCCTCCTTTTTATTTATTTTTTTTCAAATTTAAGAAGAAAAGAAAAAGAAAAAAAAATAGGTGATCAATAAATTCTTGGATTTCTGCAACTTTATACAACTGTCAGTAAAAGTCCAAACTAATGAGAACTTTCAGTGCAGGCAGGAATCAGGAATATTTGCATTGCTGGCAAAACTTCAGTCTCAATACTGTTGATTCTTTTCCCATTCTGCCCCACAAATGACTTTGTTAATTCCTGTAATATCTATTGTTAGACCACTATAGCTAATACAGGCAGTCCTCAACTTAAAACTGGTTACCTAATGACCATTCGAAGTTATGATGGACCTTCCCTGGGCTTCTTATGACCTGGGAAGTTCTGATGTCTAGGTCCCCCCTGCAGTCCCATGATCACATTTTGGGCCCTCGGCAACTGGCCCACATTTATGGCCATTTACAGCACCCAACAATCACATGATCTTGATTTTCATTTTTTTACTGGAAACTGGCACTTCCAGTTTGTGTCAAAAGATGCCCTTTGGAATGGATTCACTTAACAACTGCAGCATTCACTTTATGACCACAGCAGAAAAAAAAAGTTGTCAAACTGGGCGCGATGATATGGTGACCTGCTTAACGACTGGAGTGACTCATAAGTGTAATTCCGGGCTCAATTGCAATCATAAATTAAGGACTACTGTAGGCATGTCCTGACTCAGTTCTCTGATAGGACATTTCAGACTCCCATTTTGGGGGAAGAGGGAGAAAGAAAGGTAAGAGATTTTTATTTCGAAAGCTCCCGTGTTAAACAAGAATGAATATTTGCCTCAATCATATACAGGTAATCCTCAACGTATGACCAAAATTGAGCCCAAAATTTAGGTTGCTAAGTGAGAAATTTGTTAAGTGAATTTTGCCCCATTTTACGATTTTTCTTGCCACATTTGTTAAATGAATCACTGCAGTTGTTAAATCAGTAACAGGGTTGCTAAGTGAATCTGCCTTCCCCATTGATTTTGCTTGTCAGAAGGTTGCAAAAGAGGATCATGTGACTCCGGGACACTGCAGCCGTCATAAATATGAGTCAGTTGTCAAGCACCTGAACGTAAATCATGTGACCATGGGGATGTTGCAACAGCCATTAAGTGGGAAAAACGGCGATAAGTCACTATTTTCAGTGCCATTGTAACTTCGAACTTGTCACTAAGCGAACTGTTGTAAGTTGACTACCTGTATTAGTTTTCCTTAATTGTGAGTGCAAAAACATTTTTTTTCATTCCAAGAGCTATATTCCAGCAGGATTAATTGGGAGTGGGAGGCCTATTCCATGCCAAAGAGAGAACTCAGCAGTTAGTGTAACTTTATTTATTTATTTATTTATTGGTTCGATTTATATGCCGCCCTTTTCGGAGACTCAGGACGGCTTACAATGCGTTAAGCAATAGCCTTCATACTTTTGTATATACCTGCTTAGTAGGCTTTTGCCCCACCCAAGCGGTGTTCTTTTTTATACAAAGTCAGCTTATTGCCCCCACAAACCGGGTCCTCATTTTACCTACCTCGAAAGGATGGAAGGCTGAGTCAACCTTGAGCCTGGTGAGATTTGAACTTGCAGTAATTGCAGGTAGCTGGTGTTACTTAACAGTGCTTTAGTCTGCTGCGCCACCAAGGCTCTTTTGAGCAAAACCTGGATCGAGTCACCCATTTTCTCTTCCTTCACAGAAGAGACTGCAGGAAAGGGACAGGGAACTTGTTCCAGGCATCTAAAATAACTATCTGAAAAAGCTTTTACAATTAGGCTGCAGTCCACATGAATTCAATTAATGACTTGCAAGAGCCTTAGGCAACTGGTAACCCAGCCCCCTGCAAAACTCATCAGCCCCACTGGCCAATGTCTAGGGACTGTAGGAAAGGAGACCAAAATCTCTGCACGGGATCAGGTAGCTGTCCTTATCCACCCTTGCCCAAACCTTCTGTCAACTGTCCTGTTGGCAGAGCAGAAGAAACTCCTGGAACATTTTTCTTACCCAGAATAAAACTTTACCGACAGATCTATACAGGCAAAGAAGTAAAGCCAGTTCTGAGGTTCTGGTGTGAAGCGCATCATAGTAAAGCCCTATTTTCCTTACCCCAGGCCACCCTGTGTCCACTGTCCACCACCCAAGTTAAGCATTTTACTTTGGGAAGCAGTCTGCACCTTTCAAATTTCTTTAGCGTCTGACCTTGGGGTTGCAAGATTTTCTCAAGCTGCAAACTGCTCACGTAAATTCTTTTTTTTCCCTCCCAGCTTTCCATACATTTCAGTCATCCCTATCCCCGCCCCCCACTCTTAGCTTCTTTGTCAAGCTGTGAGTAGAAAGAGGTACTCTATGAGTCATCTTTAGACTCAAAAAAATGGGGAAATAATCCTTTGAATCATGACCAATAAGCATGGCGCTAGTAGTGTCAGCCACACAGGTAGACCAGATGGGAAATAAGACCAGATAAGCTAAATCTACTTCACTGTGAAGCTAAAGTAACAGAATCTTGCAAATCTCCTCCATTGAGAGAATATAAGTCTCCCACCATCTCCTTTACAGCCCAAGAAACTAGGGAGGGTCCCTTCTCTTTCCCTGCCCATTATCCAGCTGCAGGTTATATTGTCTCTTATCTGTTTCCCAGGGCCATTCCCACATTCCATTATAGAAGTCCTCATTTAGCAACCGTTTATGGTTATGAAAAAGTATCTTTATGACCAAACCTCACATTTTGCAGGTCCGTAAAGCAAAGGAAAACTGAAGAAAGTGTGAACAGTCATGGTTTCACTTAACAACCACTTCACTTAACCAAGTTGTCAGTCCCAACTGTGGTCCCTAAAGGAGGACTATCTGTAAGGACAAATGTAGCATCAAATCTACCTCATCTGTACCGGCTGTCTTTTTTTTTTTTCCAAACATCCATTAAAGCCCAATTTTGAGTATCTTGTAGTTTAAAAAACATTTCATTTCAAACTAGCTTCCAGCAGTTGTAAGCACAAAAAGGAAATCGTGCATTTAAGTATTACAATAGAAAGCTATGGCTGCTGTTTTAAAATGCTGAAGGTAAGACAGGATTTGAACGTGTTATATCTCAAGTGTTTTAGCCAAGCTCTTTAGTCAAGAAAGCTCAGAGTGTGACCTGTATGAAATGAATATAAACAATATACTCCCTGCTGGCAAGATTATCATCAGTAGTGATGTAAAAGAAAGGATTAAGAGAAAATTAAAACCAAAAACCAAACTGAATAAAATGAAATGAAACAGAGTTTAATGAGAAATCATAAAACCTTGATCCCTACTGTGTTTCCCCAAAAATATGATATGTCCCGAAAATAAGGCCAAGCCTGATTTTTGGGGTGGGCATAAATATACGCCCTCCCCTGAAAATAAGCCCTAGTGAAGGGGTGGACCGGGCCAGCCCAGGAGGCAGCCCTTCCCTTCCCCATCACCTCCTGGAGGTTAGAGCCCCTTAATTGCTGCCCGCTGATCAGCTGAGCCAATTCGGCTGTGTGCAACTCGGCCCAGATCTCCAGAGCACCTCCCCAGCTGCCGGCATCCTCCCCCTTTTCCTGGCAGGGGGAAAAAAGGGGGGGGGGGTCCTGCAGCCTGTCCTTTCTTTGGGATCGCAGCACAGACACACATCCCCAAAATGCTCCATCCGAAGCCCGGTTTCTCTTTTTCTCTCTCTCTGTCACTCACACACACACACACACAGATTTGATCTCCTGAACTGCCGCGCACTTTTCGCCCAGAGGGAGACGAAGCGGGTGAAAAGTGTTTGGGTGCCCAATAGGCACAGGCCTGCTTTGTCAAATGTTTGAGCTGCTGAGCGCCGGCCTGTACGCCTATTCGGTGTTGCAGGGGCTGGGCTACAGGTACATTGAGCCAGGCGCTTTTTGGGCCCTGGCGGCCGCTGCAGCTCTTGTGCCAGCTCTGCAAGGCAAACAAGCATGGGACTGCCCCGGTTGCCTGCGGCGGCTCTGCAACCACCTTGCCTCCCGCCCAGTGCAGCCCACTGCCAAGCCCCGGCTGCTACCCAGGAGCCTCCACTAGCTCCCGCTGGAATTACGGTATCTCACACACAGCTGGCCTGAGAGCTACAGCACCCACCAGACCGAGGATTGTAGTCTGGAACCTGCAGCACCAAGTAGGCATGCAGGCTGGCGCTTGGTAGGCCAAAGGAGACGCCTTCCTGCTGGAGTTCCGTGTCCAGCTGGGGAGCGGTTCCCAGGACTGCCTGATTCTCAACCAGGCGGATGCATGGTAAGAGGGGCTTTCCTGCCCACCTAAAAAAGAGTCTGGGTTACATAAAGGCCTTCCCCCTCCCCAAGACCCTCAAGCACTGGGCTGTGGGCTCCACCTCAGGGAGCCTCAATCGGGGCTCTTGGGAACCGACTGAGGTAAGACTGTTTTTGAAGGGGGCGCAAGACGTGTGGGCCCTCCTGCAACCGATTGATTCTTTTGATTGATTCAACTGATTCTTTGCAAACCGCGATTCTTGCCATCACTTCTCCCCCCACCTCGCCGGGCATGGCAGGGCTTCCTGTCCCTCGCTTCTCCCCTAACCCATCCACCCCCACCTGCCACCCCCAAATTGTGCTCCAAAATAATAAGACCCCCCTCCCCCAAAATAAGGCCAAGGGGTTCAAAAAAATATAAGACAGGGTCTTATTTTCGGTGAAACACAGTAGGAATGTGGAGTGGGTTTATCAAGCCATATTGTCTATACAATAGATAATCCTTGACTTACAACAGTTCATTTGTTGTAAGTGCAGGGGATTATGGGAGCGACGGGGCGCTCCCATGTGACTCCTCTCCTGCGCGAGCTGCAGTGGCTTCCGGTGGACTTCCGGGTGTGCTTCAAGGTGTTGGTGATCACCTTTAAAGCGCTCCATGGCTTAGGGCCAGGGTACTTACGGGATCGCCTTCTGCCACCAATAGCCTCCCACCGGCCAGTTCGCTCCCACAGAGAGGGCCTCCTCAGGGTGCTGTTGGCTAGACAATGCCGGCTGGCGACCCCCAGGAGGAGAGCCTTCTCTGTGGTGGCACCTACCCTTTGGAACAATCTACCCCCAGAGATACGAGTGATCTCCGACCTCCGGACTTTTCGTCAGACCCTAAAAACTCATCTCTTTCAGTTAGCCGGTCTCTCTTGATTTTATGATTTTATGGTTGATTTTAAATTTTGATATGGATTTTAAATTGACAAATTTTAAACTATGGGCCAAATTTAATTATTTTAAATTTATTTTTAATTGTACTTTATGTATAAATGTTTTATTTTGGCTGTTCACCGCCCTGAGTCCGAAAGGAGAAGTGTGGTATAGAAATTTGAATAATAAATAAATAAATAAATAAATAAATAAATAAATAAATAAATAAAATTTAGTGATTATTCAAAGTTATAAAGGCACTGAAAAAAATGACTTATGGCCATTTTCCACACTTGCAACCATTGCAATATCCTCATGCTTTCGTGATCAAAATTCGGATGCTCGGCAACTGGTTTCATATTTATGAAAGTAAGTGGGTGGCCATATAAATTCTCTAAATAAATTAGGGTTTATTACCTCTACAATCTAACATATAATTATCTGTAGAATCCAAACAGCTAACGATTCAAAATTTAACATAAGGGATACAACAAAGGGAGAGAATTGAAAGCAGGGGTAAATTAAGAAAGAAAATAGAACATATTTCAATCCCACCATTTTATTAAATTTGTATTTATATGCCCACACATGTGCATATAATCATCCAGGGACAATCATCAGCTAACCAAACAAACAAATATACTGGGGAACTATTTTCCCTGGGTGTCTGAAAAGAATAAATCAAATAGGTTTTATTTAGAAGAAAGGAATTAGACAAGATATAAAACAAACACAACCAGAGAAACTGATTCATCTCCCAGAGCTGAGGAAATATGAGGAAGCTGGTAACTGAGATGCAAAGAACATGCCTTAAGAGGCCAGGATTTTTTTTTTTTTCAAAGAATGCCTTTGAGATTTGAAGGTTTGGATGGGGGAAAGAGAGATGACCCAGCAGCAATGAGGAGAGAATCACGCCTCAGTTGAATCCCAACATAGCAGTTTTCTAAATGAAGAAAATTGTGTATGTGTTTTTTTTTTAAAATGCCTTCAAGCCAGTGTTGACTCCTAGCAACTGTCCGGACTAGTTTTCTTGGCAAGGTGCTTGAAGTGGTTTTTCCTGCCTTCTTCTTCCCACGACTGACAGATAATGACTGGCCCCAAGTTTCACAGCTGGCTTTGTGCCTGAAACAGGACTAGATCTCGCAATTTCTGAGTTTCTACTCTGATGCTTTAACCACTGTATCAAACCGTTCTCCTTTTTTGTCTTTATTTATTTATTTAATTTTATTAGTCATATTTCTATGCCGCCCACTCTCCGAGGACTCTGGGCGGCTTACACCAAAGACAGTATACTAAATAGCATATTGCCCCCAACAATCTGGGTCCTCATTTTACCCACATCGGAAGGATGGAAGGCTGAGTCAACCTTGAGCTGGTGAGATTTGATACGCTGATCTGCTGAACTAGCAGTCAGCTGAAGTAGCTGCAGTACTGCACTGCACCACCTCGGCTCAATTTATAAGAAAGAAATAGCTGAATGTGCCATGAATATTCCACCTGTACTAGAAATAAGCAGGGTGGTATCCTAGAATGTAGCTGATCATAGTAACTTGAAAGTGTACGCCTTACCTGAACCCATACTTGCCCAGCAGGTTCCTTTATACTAAGGACAGGCCACAGAAAAGCAAACCTAACTTCCTGAGTCTGTTGGAAACATGGCCCCATAACTACTTGTGCATAAAAAAGGAACCATCATGTTTCCATCTGGCAATGTTACGGAGCCTGGCATGAGAAAGGGAAGGGTGGTAGTTAAAAGACAGAACCATGAAGTTGCTTTTCTCATCCCCTCTACTTACTACATTATGCCAATTGTTTAATTATCAAGCCCGGTGCAACCTAATTGCTATGTTCATTGAAAACTGTCGACTGCTAACAGCAAGGGGTGGGAAAATTGTCTGTTCCGGGAAAACGCGAGAGAGCCACTTTCACAAAAGTAACATTGCTCCCTTCCTCCCCATCCCCAATCTTCAATTCATGCTAAAGAAGAGATGACAAAGCTAGAACCATGATTGACAAACTGGTGCCCTCTGGTTGTTCTGGATTACAACTCCAGAACTTTGCCAGTGGCCATACTGGACAGTACTGATGATAATTGAAGTCCCAAACGTCTACAGAGTACCAGGCTGCCTGTCTCAGTAATATAAAGAGCAAATGCAGCTTGTATTGCATGGAAAGCCACCATCTTCACACATGTCCTTTTGGGTGCTGAATAATGGGACCCTATATTTGGGTAGTTCTTGAATTATGACCAGAATGTCCATTGTTAAGCAAGGAAGTGGCTAAGTGCATCATGGCTGATTTTGCAACTGTTTTTACCATTGTTAAGTGAATCACTGTAGTCGTTAAGCAAATCACACGGTTGTTAAACGAACCCAGCTTTCCCCAATGGTGGAAGCCAGCTGGGAAGGTTGCAAGTAGTAATCATGTGACTCCAGGATGCTGCAGCCATAGTAAATACATGCCAGTTGCCAAGCACCCAAATTTTGATCATGTGACCCTGGGAATGCTGTGACGGTTATAAGTGTGAGAACTGGTCATAAATCACTTTTTCCCCAGTACCACTGTAACTTTAAATGTTTGTAAAATGAATGGTTGTAAATCTTTAGGATCTAATCCCAAACATGAACTTCAAGACAAGCATAAACATCAAGACAATCAATCAAGTGATGGGAAGTAAGGAGAACTCAGGTATAGAATAGGAGATGTAGGAAGTAGATATAGGGTGAGTCAAAAAGGATTCAGATGTATACATTAACACTCAAAGCACGAGGAACAATCAGGACAAACTTGAAGTTTTAATACAGATTTCCCCAACCTTTCCAGCTTTGTGGACCGGCGGGGAGGGAAAGAGGGGATAATTCCTCAAGAGCAGCCAGTAAACACATATGCACATCTCTATTTGCACAAGCAGTGTGGATGTGCACCCACCACTCCTGCAAATGGAGCATGTGTGCGTGCTTTTGGCTACTGCTCACGTAAGTTGGGATGCGTGTGTGCACACTCACCCACTGACCAACAGCCCGGTTGCAAACAGCTTACGGCCCACTAAAAGACTGCGGTCCATAGGTTGGGGACCCCTGTCCTAGTATACAAAGGCAGGTACAATACTGTTGCCATTACCGTAACTTAGTGGGATGAAACCCACTGGAAGGAAACTGCTAGAAGGATTTACATAAATTGTTCAAAAAAACCCGACTTAATTTAATTTAATTTAATTAATAATTTAATTTAATTTAATTTAATTTAATTTAATTTAATTTAATTTAATTTAATTTAATTTATCGCATTTCTATGCTGCTCAACTCCCAAGGGACTCTGGGCAGCAAAAATAATGCGAACAATGAATATAGAAAAATTATTTAAAAACATTATAAAAACATTTTAAAAACATTAAAAACCCATGCATATGCACACAATTCATGGCCGGATCTCGCAAGATTGCAACAGTGAGATCAACGGCCCCAGGCCTGCCGGAAAAGCCAGGTCTTCACCGCTTTCCGGAAGGCCAATAGGGTGGGGGTAGTCCGGATCTCAGGAGGTAACTGGTTCCAGAGAGCTGGGGCAGCCACAGAGAAGGCCCTCCCCCGCGGGCCCGCCAGCCGGCACTGTTTAGCTGACGAGACCCGGAGGAGACCAACTCTGTTGGATCTTACCAGTCGCTGGGAGCTATGCGGTAGAAGGCAGTCTCAAAGATAAAAGAGGTGGAATTGCATTATATGTAAGAAATAACTACACCTCTACAGAAAGGCAAAAAAAGAAACAAACAAAAACAAGTATGAAAACCTTCTTGAATACATTTGGGCTAATGTGAAAGAAAAAAGGGATGACATTACTATAGGTGTATACCAGTAGTGGGTTCCACTTGCTTTCGCTACCAGTTCGGAGCTGAGGTGTGGAGGAAGCACACCACAGTAGTAATGGAGGACTTTTAACTACCCTGACATCAACTGGGAGACCAACTCAGCACCAAGTGGATGATCAAACAGGTTCCTGACAAATCTAGCAAACAACTTTGTCACCCAGACATATTTTACTTAGACTTCAGTAAGGCATTTGACAAAGTAGACCATGTCTTATTTCTTGGTAAGATAGAACAATGTGGGATAGATAATACCACCACTCAGGGTGGATAAAAATCAATGATTTTTTTTAAAAAAAAAATCAGATTTTTTTTTAATTTAAATCGGATTTTTTTTTATTTTTATCGAATTTATTTTAATAAAAAACTTTTGGGGTAAAAATCTATCGTAAGATAGTTTTCTATTTAAGATACATAAATAATTTAGTTTATTCAGCATGAAATGGAGCTTAGTTATGTAGCATGAGGCTGTATATTCTGCAACAATGGGACTATCGGTGAGTCAACAGTGGGTCAAAGGAGTAGCAGAGATGACAGTTGCTCTTTAAAAATTATGATTTAAATCGAGTTGATTTAAATCAAGCCTTTTTACTAGTGATTTAAATCATGATTTAAATTGTGATTTAAATCAACTCGATTTAAATCAAATCCACCCTGCCACCACTAGAAAGCACCTTTGGGACACCACCAGATTACTACAATGGCAGACCAATCACACTCAATGTGAAACTCTCAATGGAACTACATCAAAATGCAAATATACAATCTGGGGACATAATGAAAAAACAGTGTATCTTAGCTCAAGCCTGATTGCATCATGGAAGTGGGGAATAACCAACAGACTGTCATTCCAAGGCAGATCCAACTTCAACCCCAAAGGTATAAATACTAAAACTACTTTGGTAGTCTTCAGTTAACTAATGTAATTGGGATTGGAAATTTCCATCGCTAAGCAACACGGTTAGAAAGTTCAGTGTCACATGAGTCCATCATTTAGCAACAGCAACTCAAGCACTCCTGGTTGCTGTTGTTAACCAAATGCCACCCGGCCGTTAGGCGAGGACTCACATAATCCAGAAGTAGGTTTCAGCAGGTTCTGACCAGTTCTGGAGAACCGATAGCGGAAATTATGAGTAGTTCGGAGAACCGGTAAATACCACCTCTGACTGGCCCCGCCCCCATCTATTCTCTGCCTCCTGAGTCCCAGCTGATCGGGAAGGAATGGAGATTTTACAGTATCCTTCCCCTGCCATGCCCACCAAGCCATGCCCACCAAGCCATGCCTACCAAGCCACACCCACAGAACCGGTAGTAAAAATTTTTGAAACCCACCACTGACCTAATCCAGCACATTCCTAGCTTGGTGCCTCACAGCTCTGAGTCTCAGTAAGCTAAGGAACTTCCTCCTCTTAAACTGCACCCATCTCTGCTCTTTCAGCTGCCCTGCCCATCATCTCTGCTGGCCCTGCTGCCCTATGCTCTGCTCCACCTGCTTCTAAGTCTTATGAGAAGGCCTCACACAGTTTGGACAAGGCCTCATATAGCCTTGGGAACAAGGCCTGGCACAGCCAGCAGCTGCCTTGTGAAGGGTCAGGCCAGGAGCCGTGGTTGCACAGTGGTGAGAATGTTAACTCACTAACTCATTGTTTACCCCAGGAGTTCTATCCTGACCAGCTCAAGCCTTCCATCCTTCTGAAGTTGGTAAATTGAAGACCCATATTGTTGGAGGCAATATACTGACTCTGTAAACTGCTTAGAGAGGGCTGTAAAGCAGTATGTTAAGGAGTGGTACCGTATTTTTCAGAGTATAAGACGTTCCGGACTATAAGACGCACCTACCTTTTTTTGGTGAGCAAAACAAGAAAAAGAAATCTGCCTCTGCATCCCAGCAATTTTGCCTTGTTGCAGCAAACAGAAAATAGCCTGCTTTACTTTCATTTTCGTTTTCAGCATAGCTTGATTAGCACAAGAAAAAAAAAATCTGTTCCCAGCAATTTACCTCCTTGCAGCAAGTAGCAGATGCCCCCACAAAATAGCTAAGAGCAAAACACCTGAGAGTCGGGAGGCCGATCCAATCAATCTGTGCTAATTAGACTGTGCTGAAGCTGAAAGGAGCTGTTTCTTTTTGCTGCTTGCTGCAAGGAGGTAAACTGCTGGGAGGCAGAGGCCAAAGGGTGGGGGGGCCAGTGGGTGGGAGGGGCTACATTTGATGTATAAGACGCACCTAAATTTTCACCTCCTTTTAGGGGGGGAAAAGGTGCATCTTATACTCCGAAATATACAGTATGTAAGTCTAAGTGCTATTGCTATTGCTATTATCAGCAGTGGGAGGAAGATAGCAAGAGCAACTAGGGGCAGCAAGGCTGAAAGAGCTGGCAGATGCAAGGTGGCCAATAGGGGAGAAATGAATGGGGGGAGAATAGGTGGGTAGGAGGGAACTGAAGTGCCCCTGCTATTGTTAAATGTAAATTTTGCTCACGTGACCATAGGGGCGCCCAACGGTTGTAACTTCTGAGGTATCAGGTGTAACTACTACTTGTTCATAATTTCAAATGGTCGCTGAATGAACGGCCATTAACCAAGGACTACTTGCAACTGTGAATGTGCCTCCCTTTTTTCTGCCCTTATCCTATAGAGAAATAGGGAAGGTAAAATCTGGATCATTTTAAAAAATCCCATTCCTGCCTTGGACTCAGATTCCTCTTATCTGACCATTGCCTCGGCGGTGGCTTTTCCTCCAGTTCTTCCAGGTTATTCTCAGAGCCTATTACGTAGCCTTTCCCTGCTTGATTGAACAGGATGGGTCAATTCAGTTAGGAGAAGGAGCTCCAGGAATAATCTAGGTTGCAGGCTTTAAAGCTTAAAACCAGCATCCAGGAACTTGGTGGTCAGCCCTTGCCAGTAAGGCAGAGCTGTGTGGTTTCACGTTTTTTTAAAAAATATTATTTTAATAAGAATTTTGATTATAATAGAAAAAAACAATACAAACTAAACTTCAAGGAAGAGAAGGGAGAAGAAAAAGAAGAAAAAGTACAGGAAAGAAAAAAAAACATAAAGTAGTGACATCCAACCTTTATCACAACAAATATCAACAAATTTAGTAACTTTTCACTCCTTTTAAGAGTGAACAAACAGATCTCTTCATCCCATATCCCATCTCATATCTATAAATAAATCCATAAAACATAAACTTTTCAGTCCTGGGATCAGCAAAATGTCCAGAAGGAATTGCTAGAATGGTTTTTTTAAAAAAGTTCTTGTTTTTATGTATTTATAACCCACCTTTATTATTTTTACAAATAACTCAAGGCAGCAAACATTTCCAATACACATTTCTCCTCCTATTTTCTCCACAAGAACCCTATGCGATTATTTTGGGCTGACAGAGTGACTGGCCCAGTCACCCAACTGGCTTTCTTAGCTAGGGAGGGAATTGAACTCATGGATTCTTGCTTTCTAGTCTGGTACCTTAACCACTAGGCCAGGCGTGTCCAACCTGTGACCCATGAGCTGCATGTGGCCCTGGAGAGCTAATAATGCATCCCCACAAGATTGTAAATTTTTAACATTATTATGTGATTTACGTACATTGAGTTTATTATGCATTTTATATTTGTTCCAAGACAATTCCTTTTTACTCAATGTGACTGAAGCAAGCCAAAAGGTGGAACACCCATGCACAAGACCAAACTGGCTCTTGATCAATTAAGACAACTTTATATTTCTTCCTTTTACTTCTAATGATCTTAATCTCTAATTCAATCAAGTATTGTTATAGGATTTAATTTCTCTTCGATTTTTCTTTATCCCATTGCACAACATTTCTTTTAAGGGTTTAACAAGCTTCTTTTGTAGATCTAGTAAGAAAATATTTCCCAGGTCATTCTCTATTTATATTTACTTTCTAAATTTTCAAATATCAGGGAGTTTCTTTTGTATATCCAAAAAGGGTCCTTTTTCCAGATTGGCTTGTCATTTGTAGTTCCACTTCTAATACTTTCTATCTTGTCAGAAAACATTTGTTATAAACCTGTCATTTCCTTATTGACATCTTCTGGATATAATCTATCCACAGAATCAAACATCATTACTGACATTGCAATGTCTACTAACGCCTGGCTTCATTCTTTAAAGATCTCCTTTAATGTTTCCTTAATGTTATGTTTTTTGTCATTTTGTAAACCCCAGTATTAATTGACATCAATAACAAGCTTGTATTTTTTCCTTCTGCTCAGATCTCTAATCCCCCTTTAAACTGATGTCCAGCTTTTAAAATCCTAAATTAACTTACCTTTGTTATGACTTACAATAGCCAGAATAGTGAAATAAGTGTTTCCCACAAGAAACTATTTTTATAGTCAATTCCAAAATCTTAGCAATATTCCAAATTTATCTGAATCCTTAATTCATTTATAACTTCCTTAGATCAAATTCTTAGTCTTTTACTGTTCATTTCAAAATCTTTTAAGTCCTTATGTTTATAACTTTTCAAACCTGTTATTATTCCAAGGTCTCTAATAGCTTTACAATGGTTAATAACCAATTTCTAAAAGTGATTAAAGTGAGACTTGCAAACTTGGTGTTCTTTAAAAGGCTCTGTGACAGTTGTGAGCAAGATGGCTGATCCCTGTGTCTCTCAACATTCAAACCCATAGAAAACCACTGTCCTGCAGTTCCCTCACAGGAGGCAACCATCCAATCACATGTCTATTCTCCAAAGCACCTGAGGGCAGGACAAGAAGCAATGGATGGAAAGTAATCAAGGAGAGAAGCAACCTAGAACTAAGGAGAAACATCTTGACAGTTATGTTTATGTTTATGTTTATTGGACTTCTATACCACCCTTCTCCCGGAGGACTCAGGGCGGTGTACAGCCATATTAAAACACATACAAATTTACAAAATTTAAAACAATTTAAAATAGAATATATAAAAATTTGGCCCACAGATTAAAACAAACATACACCCATTATAAAATTCGTATTAGGCCAGCCCGGCTTGTTGGAACAAAAGGGTCTTCAGGGCGCGGCGAAAGGTACGCAGGTCGGGGATAAGATGAACCTCTAGGGGCAGCTCATTCCAGAGGGCTGGTGCCCCCACAGAGAAGGCTCTCCCCCTGGATGTCACCAGTCGGCATTGTTTGGCTGACGGCACCCTAAGGAGCCCCTCTCTGTGGGAGCCTATTGGCTGGTGGGAGGCTGTTGCTGTCAGAAGGCGGTCTCATATATACCCCTAAGCCACGGTCCTAAGCCATGGAGCGCTTTAAAGGTGGTGATCAACACCTTGAATCGCACCCGGAAGACCACCAGGAGCCAGTACAGCTTGAACAGGAGGGGTGTTACGTGTGTGCACCGAGTCGCCCCCATAACCACCCGCGCAGCCGCATTCTGGACCAGTTGGAGCCTCCGAGTGCTCTTCAAGGGGAGCCCCATGTAGAGAGCATTATAGCAGTCCAGACGGGACATGACGAGGGCATGAGTGATCGTGCGCAGGGCATCTCAGTCCAGAAAGGGACACAACTGGTGCATCAGGCGAACCTGATAAAAAGCTCCCCTGGCCACAGCCGTCATATGATCTTCCAAAGACAGCCGTGCATCCAGGAGAACACTCAAGTTGCGAACCTTCTCTGAGCGGCCCAAGATCTCGCCCCCAATAGTCAGCAATGGAATCAGCTGACTATACCGGGATGCCAGAAACCACAGCCACTCGGTCTTGGAAGTCTGAGCTTGTTCCTCCCCATCCCCATCCAGATCTGCATGGCCTCCAGGCACCGGGACATCACGTCAAGGGCATCATTAGGGTGGTCCGGGGTGTACAGCTGAGAATCGTCAGCGTACTGGTGGAATCTCACCCCGAAACCACGGATGATCTCGCCCAGCGGCTTCACATAAATGTTGAACAGAAGGGGCGAGAGGACTGACCCTTGTGGCACCCCACAAACAAGGCGCCTCGAGGTCGACCTCTGTCCCCCTGCCAACACAAACTGCGTACGGTTGGAGAGGAAGGAGGAGAACCACCGCAGCACAGTGCCCCCCACTCCCAACCCCTCCAATCGTCGTAGCATGATACCATGGTCGATGGTATCAAAAGCCGCTGAGAGGTCTAATAGGACCAGGACAGAGGAACAACCCGTGTCCCGAGCCCTCCAGAGATCAGCGACCAATGCCGTTTCCATGCTGTACCCTGGCCTGAAGCCTGACTGGAACGGTTCTAGATAATCGGCTTCATCCAGGTACTGGGGAAGTTGTCATGCCACCACACTCTCAACAACCTTCGCCACAAAGCGAAGGTTGGAGACTGGACGATAATTCGCTAATACAGCTGGGTCCAGGGAAGGCTTCTTGAGGAGAGGCCTCAACACTGCCTCTTTCAAAGAGGGGGGAAAGAAACCCTCACTCAAAGAAGCATTAATAATCCCCTGGAGCCAGCCTCGTGTAACCGCCCGGGAGGCCAGCACCAACCAGGAGGGACACAGGTCCCATAAACATGTGGCAGCGCTAAGCCTACCTAGAATCCTGTCAACGTCCTCGGGAGTCACAAGGTCAAACCCCTCCCAGATAACATTCTCAAGATCCACCTCCGTCACCCCATCCGGATCTACCCAATCAGAGTCCAGGCCTTCCCGAATCTGAGTGACTTTGTCATGGCAGATACCTTGTCACTTTATCCTCCTCTATTATGTCTTGCTTGTACAGTTGTGTATAGTATTCCTGTATTATTTTCCCCATCTCTTTATTTCCAGATCTACTCTGTCCTTGATGATCAATTAGTTGTATTATTTTTCTTGATTCTCTTTCTTTTTTCAATTTATATGCTAACCATCTGCCTGGTTTATTTGTATTTTCAAAATAATTCTGTTTGGCAGCTCTTATTTTTTGAGCTAATTCTTCCTTCTCCAATAGATCCATTTTGTGCTTTATAATATCCATTTTAATTTTTACATCTTTCTTATATAGATCTTTCTGGAATTCCTTTTCAAGTCTTTTATGATCAGTGGAACAGCTTGCCTCCAAGAAGGGTGCTCCAACATTGAAGTTGTTAAGAAGAGATCGGACAATCATTTGTCTGAAATGGTATAGGATTTCCTGCCTGAGTAGGGAGTTGGACTAAAAGACCTCCAAGATTCTTTCCAACTCTGTTATTCTATTCTGTCCTGTTCCTGTCCTATCCTTATCCAAAGTGGTTTTGAGGTTCCTATTCTTTGGTCTTCTATTTAAAAAATAAATAAATTATTAAATATATATATGCCCCCGATTTCACTGTCTTTGCTGCAGTTGTCAGTTCCATTTTCATTATACTTCCCCTGGAACTTGTTGCCTTCATAATTTTTAATCTGGTATAGATGTTTATGTTTTCTTCTTTCTTTTTCATAGATGTCCCCAGGCTACCCCCTCCCCTTTTCTTGAAAAACCATCTTTCTGGTCCACATCACTTTATTCCACTTTACCACTCTTATCAAAATATTTCTCAAGATACTAAAAAATAATGGAGACAAGTCTTTCTTGAGCACAAGAACAGTATCAGGTACCTGAAAAAGTGGACGAGACAGTAGAAGTAATCTACTGATTCAGGCCTACCTGGAATTCTTCTTGATTCCTAAGCAACTGACAGCGTTCCTTTAGCAGTTCCTCCAGTGCTAGTTCTGGCTCTTGACACTCTTGCACACCTTGGGGGAAATCTGTTACCAGACTGGAAAGTTCGAGATGGCATACCAGTCAAATAAGAGGGAAAGAAATAAGCAAAGTTTAAAGGTGGGCAAATGGAAAGTTAACAATTTCTTTAAAAAAGAAAGGAAGAATAGAAAAAAGAAAATTGGGTTTCCTTTATTCATTTAATAAAAGATAACAAAGGGAAAAAAAGAGTAAAAGAAACAAGAAGAAAAACAGAGAAAGGAATACAACATATCATGGTGTATATTGGTCATATGCAAGTTGTATTGATCATATACCTGTATAGTACAGACTTGGATAAGAAGCCATACTTTTTGTTAGCTGGGAGGTAACCAAATGTTTTTGGTTTTGTTTGTTTGTTTGTTTGTTTGTTTGTTTGTTTATTTATTTATTTATTTATTTATTTATTTATTATTTATTTATTTATTGAGTCTGGGCAGTGTACAATGATAAAAACAAAACTTGAAATAAAAAACAGTCAGGGCTCATCAACATGTATTCAACTTTCCAGGATGAGCTTCTCTAACATCCTGGCCCAGCTGACTGAGGGAATAGCCACTTCTTTGAAGTCTTCTTGAAAGTTTAACAGGATCGGAGCCAGTCAAATCTCATGGTGGCTCAGAAGGCTTGTAATCTAGCAGGGCTAGGCCAGCCAAAAAGTTTTATTTAAAATGAAATTTGGAGCCCCAAAAAACCACCAAGGACACAGTTACATATTCATATTATTTATTAACTGTTGCATTTAGCAGATCCTTTGTAAAATAATCTTAACAAAACGAAAGATCCCTGTGAGCTAATCTTGGGAAAAAAGCCTAATATCATATAATAAATTAACAAACACAATCATGGCCTCAAAGAATGGAGAAACAACTGCTTCTATTCATTGTTTCTGCCAGCCATTCAGCAATCATAGTGCCTTCCCTACTCAAATTATAAGCAATATTTTATAATTGCATAGTTGCGTGTTTTAAATGTATGTATGTATGTATGTATGTATGAATGTATGTATTGCATTTGTAAGCCATCCAGTGTCCACTAGTATGTGCAGCTATAATAAATTTAAATAGAGCCAATTGGGTCTAGTGGTAAAAGCACTAGTTAGAAAGCAAAACACTGTGAATTCAAATCCCCATTAGCCATGAGAGCCAGCTGGGTGACTTTGAGACAGTCACTCTCTCTCAACACAACCCACCTCACAGGATTATTGCTGTTGTGGGGAAAATGGGAGGCGGAAAATATATTGTATATATTAGCTGCCTTGAGTTATTTGTAAAAATAACAAAAGCGGAATATAAATGAATGAATGAATGAATGAATGAATGAATTTATCCATTCAATTTCTAGAGCCTCCCAGTCTCAAGTCAATGAGTGAGTGGCTTACAATACAAAAAATATATATTACCATTCAAATGTTAACGTTTTTTCAAACAATAAAAATAATTTAGTTCTCAGCAGTCCATAAACTTAAGTTTCATTATTTAGAGCAGTACTTTTCAAACCTGGCAACTTTAAGAAGTGTGGACCTCAATTTCCAGAATTCACCAGCCAGCAATCTGAATTGAAGTCCCCACATTTTAAAGTTCCCAAGATTGAAAATAATGATTAGAGCAATATCCAGAATTTGGCAAATCTCGGTGGTTCTCCCTGACAGTGATCACCATAATAACTGGTGACGAGAGGAGAGTCTTCTGCAGCTCTTTTAATGTTATCCTGGCTTTTTTTTTGGTGGGGGGGGGTATCCTCCTCTTCCTTGAGCTACATCTTTTACACAGATAGTCCTTCACCTGTTCTTCAAGGGACATTTTCCCCACATCCAAATCCCACTTCTAATTCTCTGAAATTCACTCCTGTTGATACCTGCACAGGGCTCCCAGGACGTGCTCATGGAAGGTACTGTGTTCAGATTGGACCAGAGCCACCAGTTGCTGAACCATGCCCATGGAACAGAGAGTCTCTGCAGGGAGAAAAATGCAGAAGGTGTTAACTCCTGAAATGAAAGTAAAGGCTCCTTTATAGCAAAGGTCAACAAACTCTGCTATGGACAAGAGGCCAAATCTGATACGATATAGGTAGTCCTCAACATACAACCATTTGTTTAGTGACTGTTCAAAATTACAACGGCCCTGAAAAAAGTGACATGGCCATCTTTCATACAACTGTTGATCATGGACACATGATCAAAATTCAGGCACTTGGCAACTGGGAGGTATGAATGGCCATAGACAGTTGCACTATCCCAGGTCATGTGATCATCACTATCCCAGGTCATGTGATCCCAGCAGGCTTCAGACAAGCAAAGTCAGTGGTGCAAGCCAGATTTGGTTAATGACCATATGATTCACTCAACAACTGCAGTAATTTGCTTCAAAACTGTGGCAAAAAAAGGTTGTAAAATGGGGTGCAACTGACTTTAACAACTGCTTTTCTTAGCAATGGAAATTTTGGGCTCAACTGTGGTTGTCGAGCTCTATCTGTACCTCTTTTTATATGGCTCACAAGCCAACACTGGACAAGTAGGTGGCTGATCACCAGGTCTGATTTGCAGTCATTCTTAGGGCAAGGGGTGGGGCTTTTTGCAATGTAACCCTATCAGCAGCCTCCTTGTTGGTTGGCTGCTGCCGTCCAATGGCTACCGAGTTTTTGTATGTGATCCTAACTAATTACTATGAAAGCAGGGATTAAGTAAATCAGGTTTAGTGAACCAAGTCAAAATGTTAACTTTAAGTCTCAGGTTCACCGGTGTCAGCATCATACAAGCAAAATGTGATTATTAAAACTTCGATGAGACAAAAGATCAGAACTATTTGGTCATGGAATTCACCAACTCTGATGTGAATCAGACTCCTTCTATCGCTGAGCCTACACTACTCTACTAATTGCAGTGAGGAGACAAAGGAATATCTGATTCTATGGATACCATTCTTGCCGATACTGGAGAGCAAAGGAATAAAATGTGAAGGAATATTGAAAATGATGACTCACATTAGTTTGGAACTGCAGGAGGACTTCCTAATGCAGGGGTGTCAAACTCAAGGCCCGCGGGCCAGATCCGGCCAGCGGGATGCTTAGATCTGGCCCATGGGGCCAACCTGGAAACAGCAAAGGACAGGCCCGCGATGCCTCTGCCAGCGAAAACGGAGCTAGGTCCCATTTTCGCTGGCAGATGGCTGCAGGAAGAAAAAAATAAGGAAAGGAACATATAGATCTAAAACCAGAAATATTTCTGTTGGAGATTATACCAGAAAAATGTAATAAAGGAAGTATGTATCTAATACCACATGTGATAACAGCGGCTAGAATCGTATTTGTATAACATTGGAAAGGTGTGAAGATTCCTGCAGATGAGAAGATAATTAAAAAAGTACTAGAATGTGCAGAAATGGATAGATTAACACTTGAAATTAAAGAGAAGGAAGATATGGAATATTTTGAAACATGGGATTCGTTTTATCAATGGATAAACAGAAACAGAAGTTAGAACATTTAAAATTATAAGAGAAGGGTTAATTTTACCATGAGGGTTTATTGTATGTTTATTATTAATTTGATTTAGTATTAACAATTAAGTATTAATATTATGTTGAGAAAATACTGTTATTATATGATCACTACTATGTTTCCCCAAATATAAGACCCTGTCTTATATTTTTTTGAACCCTAAAATAAGTGCTTGGCCTTATTGCCAAAAGCCCGATTGGGTTTATTATCAGGGGATGTCTTATTTTGGGGGAAACAGGGTACTAATGAACATTATTATTATTATGACTATTGCTCAAACTAACTAACCAGACAACACAGTTTATATAGACATTGAAACTGTTGCTCTTTCTTTATACAGTAAAAATTTAAAAAATATTAAAAGAAAAATAAGGAAAGAGGGGAAGAAAGAAGAATGAAGAGGGAAGAAAAAAGACGGACGGACAGACAGACAGAAAGAAGATTATAATGAGAGTGAGTGAGGGTCTGAGGGAAGTCATGCCTTAGCACTTGGCCACCACAGGTGCCCCCGCGACATGAGTGAGTTGAGCTGCCCCCACCCCACCCCGGTCAAACACAATCCTGATGCAGCCCTCAATAAAACTGAGTTTGACACCCCTGTCCTCATGCATCCAACAACTGCTAGCAGGGCTCTAGATCTTCACAAGGTACCATATTTTTCAGAGTATAAGACACATTTCCCCCCCCCCCAAAAGAGGGTGAAAATTTGGGTGCGTTTTATATACCGAATGTAGCCCTGCCCACCCACCGGCCTCACCCTTTGGCCTCCGCACGTTTTCTCAAACGGAGCTTTTGGAGGCTGCAAACGTAGCCTCTCTAACAGCCTCCAAAAGGTCTGTTTGCAAAGGAGCTTCTCTTTGCAAAGGCAGCCTCTCAAATGGAGCTTTCGGAGGGTGAAAAAGCAAGGCGCAGAGGCCAAAATGGCAACCCGGAACAGCTGCTGCCTTGTCGGACCGGTTCCATGCTTACCCTGCTGTACTCACTGGAGTGCCCTGTGGCGATCAGCTGCATTTTTGAAGCTGCATATCTGCTCCAATGAGGTGTGTGCACGCTCACAACCAGCAAACCTGTTGCTAAAGTTCACCTCTGGGAACAGCTGCTTGGGGGTATTCCAGGAGGCGATCCACCCGCCAATCAGCTACTCGTGCTGAATCAGGCTAATATGGTGAAGCTGACCAGGCTGTTTGCTAAGGACGCTAGCCAGATAAATACCGATGGATGCTGGTAGGTAGAGGCAGAATTTTTTTTTCTTATTTTCCTCCCCCAAAACTAAGGTGCATCTTATACTTTGAAAAATACAGTAATTTCTGTGTATGATAGAAATACAGACAGCCCTCATTTAGCGATCATAACTATGACCACTGAATGAAGTGATTGCTAAGTGAAACCCTGACTGCGTTTATGATCTTCAGCTTTCCTTTGCTTTACAGACTGCAAAGGTTATAAATGTGAGGATTGGTCGTAACTTTTTCATCACTGTCGTAACTGTGAATGGTTGTTAAATGAGGCAGTCACTAAATGAGGATTGCCAATAACCTTAAAGATGCCGGTTTGTTCCAGGAAGAAATGTAGGTTACAAGATCCAAAGGAAGTACAACAGACTTTATTCTCACCAAGAGTGAAGGTCTGATTCTCTCGGGATGGCTGATTGTATTGGTGGGAGCAATCCTGATCAGAAACTATGGGCCTATCAGAATAAGAAGCTTTCAACAATCATGACCATAAAAAAACACAGACCAGCAAAACCAGATTTCAGACAGGTAGGTTAAAGAGATCACGAAAGAGACAATAAAGAATTAAATATTTAAGGGCTGGTTAGATTGACATGATTCCTAAAATAGAATTCTTTATTGGCCAAGTGTGATTGGAGTCACAAGGAATTTGTCTTTGGTGTATATGCTCTCAGTATGCATAAGGAGAATAAAATACATTCATTAAGAATAAAAGGATACAACACTTAGTGATAGTCAAGGTTACTAATAAGCTATCAAATCATACTAGGAAACAAATGAAAACAATATAAATTGAAAGATAGAAGAAACATGGTTATAGTAATAAATGGAAAGAGATAGATACTAGTAAGGAAGAGAATAATAATAGTAATGCAGTCTTAGTAAATTATTTAACAGTGTTGTGGAATTAATTGTTAAGCAGAATGATGGCATTCGGGAAAAAACTGTCCTTGTGTCTAGTTGTTCTGGTGAGCAGTGCTCTATTGCTTCGTTTTGAGGTTAGAAGTTGAAACAATTTATGTCCAGGATGTGGGGGGGTCAACCGGACACATAGCAAAACCCCACGAAGGACAGCAACTCCCTCCCTGCTCTTTTTCACCCATATACCCTTAGAAAAAGACTGACCTTTGTGTTCTGGGTGGCTTATGAGAAGATTCTGGAGGAGGAAGGCCGATTTCACCTTCAGTTTTTGTACATTACTCTGCATGGCCCTCATGAGCACAGAGAAGCCATCAAGGCGTAAGAATTGCTGTAGGCCAGCTTCTTGGGCTCTTACTAAGCCTGGTAGAAGAAGGAAATATGAAGAAAAAAAGGTGAGAATGAAGAAATGCAGACTGAACAATCAGTTGACTGAACAATGAAGGACCAAGATCTGGATGACTCTACGCAGTTCCCAACCCAGTTCAAGATTCACATCCCATCCACTTATTTCATCCTGACAGCATAACCAAGAATGCTATTACCCACGAATCAGGCTCAATAACTGTATCTTACAACATTCATTAAATGCCAGAACAGCCATGACACTATACAATTATACAAAACCCTAGTATTCACTCCTGCTCATCTATAACCTTCAGGCCATATTTTCCTGCAACCAGTTTTAACATTAGAATTAACCCCTAATGTCTAATATAAATTCCACTGTCAAAAACATGATTTTCAAATGACAAATTTGGGTTCCTGAGCTGTACATTACAAGTTTGCTCCAGGCATCTAATAATGGTTTGTTTCAAGAAAACTCCAATAGGCCAGGGTATCTTAGTATCACAGCACCCTGTGCTTCTGTTCAGGCATCAGCACAAGAGGCAATTTGAAATCAACAACATTCTCACGGAGTGTGTGTGGTGCTTTGATTTTTGCTGCCTGGTTTTAGAGCGCTGCTAGCTGCTTTTGACAGTGTCTTGGAAAGAAGAAAAGAACAGAAAACGAAGTTTAAGATAAGAAAGCCCTTTACCTCCAGATGATGTTTGGAACTGTAACTCCACAGCCTCTTTCTGTTATTATGTTGGTTAGAACCCACAGGATGCAAAAACGCCATAAGCTTTGCCACACTCATGTGGAGGATAATGCCAGACTCATTAATATCCCAAGTGTTAAAGTGATAATAACCCTAATCATATTTTAAAAAGTTGAAACAACTGGATGGGTTCCTAATGGATCAGGAAAGTGGTGCTATGGAAACACTGAATCTTCCTCCTCCTTTTCCCTATCGTAAATGGTTCCACTGCTTGCTTGCTTGGTATTTATACATGCATACATACAAGCATGCATGCACAACATACATACATATTTCATATTTCTTAACCACCCACCTCTGTTTTACTGTTGTCTATGTAAATAAAAACACTAGATTTCTTTCTTCCCCTGTTGCACAGCTAACAGCAATACTGGGATAAATCTTTCAGCTTGGCTCTCCTTTCACTAAGCAGCCACTGTCTCCCACTCACAAGAAATGGCAAAGAGCGCCTTGATCCGAACAGCCTCGTTGGGGTCATGATCCAGCAGCCGCAGCAGCTTCCTCATGCAGCCCAGCGCCAGGGCCTGCTCTTGAACCTTGGGTACATTCTGGGCACAGGTGCCCACCAGATGGGCAGCTCGCCATCGCAGTTCCTGCTCTTCATGTTCCAAGTATCGGTGGGCCAACAGCCGCATGCCCTCCAGTTTGCAGAAATCTGGAAGATGATTGAAAACGGTACAGGTAGTCCTTGTACTACCAATCACTTAGCAATAGTTCAAATTTATGATGGCCCACCAAAAATGCATTTATGACCTGAATACAAAGTTCTGACAACCAGTCACATGATCACATTTTGGTGCTCGGCAACGAGACTGCATTTATGGCCATTTGCAGTGTCTGAAGTTCATATGTCCACAATTTGCATTATTTTTTGCCAGAAATTGCCGTTTTCTTTCAGTTTCTAGCAAAAAAAAAAAAAAAAAAAAGCTGACAATTGGTTTGTTTAATAACCTCAGATTTGCTGAACAGCCATAGTGATTCACTTCACCACTGATGCACAAAAAAAGTTGTAAAATCAGGGCAGTCGCTTAAAGACAAACATAACTTATAACAGTAATTCCGGGCCTCATTACAGTTATTACTCGAGGAATGTCTACAGTGATACTGGCAGAATATCAGCTAACTTCTCCTGGCCTTAATCACTCTGTTGTGGCTCAAGGAGTAAGGATATAACTGCTTTCTCAACTTGAATGACCTCCAAATATGTGGACTCCAACTCCCAGAATTCCACAGTAAATATGCCTATGCTGAGAATTGTGGGAATCTGTAGTTTTACTTCTGTGATTCTTCAGTGATTTCCACTAACATATTTTACATATTAAGGATTATACCTGTCAATCAATGAATTGCACCCATGTGTACTTCCCAAAGTCCTTTGAAGTCCACCCAGATTATACTGCCTCAAATTGCCCAACTGCAAAGTGCAATTTCTCAGAAATAAAACAAAAACAGGCCTTTGATTTGATTTTGTATATGCAAAACCATGAAAAATCCATCCCTTTAAAAATTCCTTTCCCAAATAGGCCTTCTCAATTTGCATTAGCAACATGGTCATAATCCCTGTAGCCATAAAATCAGTGTACGGGCTGGCTTTCAAAAAGTTACTCCCTTTTGACTGAAGCCTTCTGTTACATTTTCTTTGGGAGGTGATGATGAAAGTTTTTTTTTTTTCTTGGACAAGAGACTATGGTGAGGAAGGGAGGACAAGAATATTATTCAGCTCAGCTGGTTTTTAATTCCTTATCTTGCAATAGTTTGGCTTGGCTGCAGTCAACGTTTCCCAAACTTTTAAGAAGACGTGTGGACTTCACCTCCTAGAATTCTTCAGCCGGAAGTGCTGGCTGAGGGAATTCTCCGAGTTGAAGTCCACATGTCTTAAAGCTGCCGAGGTTGGGAAACCCTGTGCTATAACTTCCTTTTAGAAAGATATATGCCTCCTTTCCCTGAAATATGAGTTGGAATCAAGAAAATAATACTGCAGCACGGACCTCTTATGTTCAAATAACAATGTTTCTCACAAACAGATCAGGGGTGGTATTCACTTACCTTCGCTATCAGTTCGCAAATGTGAACACACACGCTACCTACACACCTATGCAGAGTGTTTCGCGCACTGGCTCCCAGTGGTCTTCCAGGTGTGATTCAAGGTGTTGGTCACCACCTTTAAAGCGCTCCATGGCATAGGACCCGGGTACCTTCGAGACCGACTTCTGCCACCAATAGCCTCCCACCGGCCAGTTCGCTCCCACAGAGAGGGTCTCCTCAGGGTGACATCGGCCAAGTTATGTCGGCTGGCGACACCCAGGGGGAGGGCCTTCTCTGTGGGAGCCCCAACCCTGTGGAATGAACTGCCCCCGGAAATGCGTAAGATCTGACCTCCGGGTATTTCACTGTGCACTGAAGACCCTGTTGTTCCGCCAGGCCGGGCTATCAACATAATAATTTTAAATTGGGGTATTTTAAATTTCTGGGGTTTTAAATTGAGCCGAATTTATTTAATAATTTTAAATTTTAATTAATGTTTGTCTTGTGTTTTTAAATAGGCTGTACACCACCCTGAGTCCTTCAGGAGAAGAGTGGTATAGAAATAAAATTATACTATACTATACTATACTATACTATACTATACTATACTATACTATACTATACTATACTAATACTATACTATACTATACTATACTATACTATACTATACTATACTATACTATACTATACTATACTATGTGCAGAGGGTAAAAAATGACACCAGGGCAGGTGGGCGGAGCCTCCCGCAGCAGCCGCTACCGGTTCACATGATCCAGACAGAACTGGCTGAATTGCACTACTGACATAGATATGAGATTGTTTTTGTACCTGCAGCATTATCCAAGTTTTCACACAACTCTGCCAGTACATCAAGGGCATTTTCCCTTCGGTCAAGATCTGAATGCGTTTCCTCTGAACTTTCCCCACGTTCTGCTCCTGGGCTTAACTCTTCCAAAATACGCAGGCATTCCTTCATTTGCTCTACTTCATCCATCTGCCCACGAAATGCCTCAACCATGGCTTCCTGCAACCACTGTCTCCTCTGAGAAATTGGTCAGTAGATGGGGTGAAGAAGAGGAGAGGAATGAAAATTGGTAAACAATCTTCTCTTTTCGTGCTTAAGATGCTTTAAATGCCATATTAGAGCTTATTTTTTCTCTCAGAGCAATATGCAGTATGAAGATGGTGGCACAAACAGTTGTCCCAAAGGCAATATAACAACACAATCACCAGTGAGTAACTAATCAGTAAATTACAAAACAAAACAAAAAAAAAAACCTAGTACAACTAAATACAAACCAGGGAAAACAATCAACAATAATCCTATTAACTAAATTGATTTGAGAGAGAGAGGGAGGGAGGGAGGGAGGGAGGGGAGGGAGGGAGAGGGAGGGAGAGGGAGAGAGAGAGATTAAACCCAGGTTTTCCTAATTCCTAGGGAATCTCAGTGCTTAATTTAGGATGATAACATCTCATTTCCTTGCTGAGAGCATCAGAAGTGTTTAAATGTTTAGCTTTCACCTTTCCCACAATGAATTCTATTAAAAGTAATTCTGCCATTAATGCATAGCCAACGTTTGTTAGAGATGCATACTTTAATTTTTTCTTTCTTCTTGCACATAATACAGGCTGGTAATTAACATCACCATCATCATCTAGATCAGTGTTTCCCAATCTTAGTCATTTTAAGATGTGTTGACTTCAACTCCCAGAGGGGGTATTCTGGGAGTTGAAGTCCACACATTTTAAAATAGCTAAGGATGGGAAACACTATCTAGATTTAAAGGTAGTTTTTCCTCCAGGAACTATACATTCTCTCTTCTATTTTTTCCCCCAAAAACCCAAACAAACCCATGAGGTAGATTCTGCTAGCTGAAGCCATCCAGCAAGCTTCCCTGTCTAAGGATGGACTTAAATCCATGTGTCCATTTTCCTTCTCCAACTTCCTACTAGAAAATCTAGGGCCTCTGCTTCATATCCTACTTCCTTCCTGGATAATCAGGAATCCCTTATGTCTAAACGTTGGACTCGATTCCCTCTCCTGATGATCCCAGCTGCACACCTCATCAGACATAGGTGCCGTCTGACCAGGTTCGGTGTTGCCCGCCATGACTGCCATCTGCAGCAGCCCCTGCAAATTGCGGGGATGCTCGCGCGGTGGCTGGTTCCCATCTGTACCCCCTTCAGCCATGGTTGGGGAATGTGGACGCAAGTCACCAACGTGGAGGCAAATCGCCAAAACTGTAAAGGAACTGTAAAGAAACAAAAAGAAAGAAGAGTAAGTGGAAGAGAAAAAAACACTGGGAGCCTAACCACAGGATCAGCCATATCTTTGCTCCAGTCCTTACTTTTCAGAAATACCACTGCTCTCTTTATAAGCAAAACCTTCACCCAAATATTGCAATACAAATGTTCTTCACAAAAGTGTCAGCTTGTCAGCCTTAAGTTCTCTTTAGAGTCAGAAGACTTAATTCCATTCCTACTTCCCCCACACAACAATCCAAGATGTCTGCTAGGGCAGAGATTCACAATCTTGGCAACTTTAAAATGAGAGAAATGACATGTGGACTTCAACTCCCAGAATTCCCCCCGCCAGAATTCCAGAATTCTGGAAGTTGAAGTCCATGCATCTTAAAGCTGCCAACATTGGGAACCCTTGTGTTAGGGAGTCAAAAAAGCCACAACCATAACCATAAAATCAAAGCCCCGTTTCTTTTTATGTGTGGTGTGTAACACACCATCTTGACTTTTTTGACCTTTCTCCTGCAGACAACCCTGTCAAGAATCACATGGTACACCGCCTAGTGTTTACTTCATGGCCACTGAGCATTAAGTCATTAATCAATGGAGTCATTAATTGACTATTAACACAAAAGTGATCATAGAAGACCAATTTCCTGCTCAATGCAAGAATCCAAATTAAATAATCCCAAAGAGATTCTTTTGGAAAGGAAGCCACCACTTACTATGAATAGGTAGCAATTCTATTTTTTGGCTGGATTATTGAGTCAGAAGTTACATTATCTCTAACTACCAAGATACTCTAAAAGACTATCTTCTAATTTTCTATTGCTTAGAGAATCGTAACTAGCTTTTGCCCACTAGATGTCAGCTGTGGAGATTTTTAGGATTTCTTTCATGGGAAAAGGGATGAGAAAAGGATGCTGTCCATAAACAAAAATAACACTTTGGAAGATATGAGAATAGGAAAGGTAAGAATAGAATACAGATGAGAAATCCTGTTCTGGAAAACCTGCGTCCCACAAGTTCCACCCTATATATGTATACAACACCACTGAAGAACTCAGCTCGTTTATTCTACCAATTTGTTCATTTTTTTAATCCTGCTTTTCTTTTATAAATAATTCAAGGTGGCGAACATGTCTAATTCCCCTCCTTCTTCCTATTTTCTCTACAACAACACTGTGAGGAAGGTTGAGCTGAGAGTTACTGGCCCAAAGTCACCCAGCCAGCTTTCATGCCTAAGGCAGGACTAGAACTCACTATTTCTTGGTTTCTAGCCTGGTGCCTTAACCAAACTGGTTCTCCTGATACAATCCATGGGTTCATTAGGTCAAGTGTGAACTAATTCCTATCCCTCGTCAAGCATTTTATAATAGAAATTTTAATTGTTTCCAAATGTAGACCAGCAGACAAATTATCCTACTTTGGTTCCTAAGTCATGGGTGGATTCGAATTGGTAATTGTAAACTCTGAAACAAGATCAGGGAATTATTGTAGAATCAGCCCAATGAACCCCAAGGCCATTTTATGTACTTGGTGTAGCACAAGGTTGTCAAACTCAAGGCCTGTGGGCTGGATCTGGTCCACAGGGTATTTAAATTTGGCCTGCAGGGCTGCCCTAGAAACAGCAAAGGACCGGCCCGCAGTGCCTCTGCAAGCGAAAACAGAGCTCGAAAAGTTCTGTTTTCGCTGGCAGAGGGCTGCAGGAGGCCATCGTGGCTGAAAACGGAGCCTCGACGAGTAACGTCAAGCTGGTCACGCCCTCCCTGGCCACGGCCCCCCCAAGGTCAAACACAACCCTGATGCAGCCCTCAATGAAATCGACACCCTGATATAGCATTATCTCAAAATTACAGTTAGTCCTCAACTTACAATCACAATTGAGCCCAAAATTTCTGTTGCTAAGTGAGACATTTGTTAAATGAATTTTGCCCCGCTTTAAACCTTCCTTGCCACAGTTGCTAAGTGAATCACTGCAGTTAGTAATATCATTGTGAAGTGAATCTGGCTTCCCCATTGACTTTGCTTTTCAGAAGGTAGCAAAAGGTGATCACATGATCCAGGGACACTGCAACTGTCATAAACACGAGTCAGGTTTTGCCAAGTGTCTGAATTTAAATCATGTGACCATGGGGATGCTGAAACAGTTGTAAGTTTGAAAAACAGTCATGTCACTTTTTTTGGTGCTGTTGAAACTTCAAACGGTCACTAAATGAATTGTTGTAAATTGAGGACTACCTCTACTTTGGACATCTCCTTTGCTCTCAGCTTAATCTACTTTACAAGACTGTTGTTTCAAGGCTGAAATAAGTGATATAATTATGTACAGAGGAGGGCAGACTATTTAATGAAAAAATAAACAATCCTATGCAGTTCTTGCCCCTAATAAAGGAGAATATTTGTAGCTCAGGGTTGACATGAGGGGTCCTTGGTGCTCTGAGCTTACTTGTTTTCTTGCAGACGTTTCATTACCAAACTAGGTAACATTATCAGTGCTACTAGTTTGCTGTCAGTTTATATTCTATAGAATTGTATTCTGTAGAATTAGAATATAAACTGACAGCAAACTGCATTTCTCTCAATCTTTCTTCCAGTTGTCTCTCCTGAAGCTCTAGGAGTCTAAAGTTAGGAATCAGAAAGTCCATAGCTCTGAGCCAACCTGTCACGAATTGATTAGACAGGCTCTCTGTGGCAACGTCTTCTCCCCAGGAGATGTATATTACTGCCCTACAATGCAGGACTGTTGTATAATGTTTACAAATAGGTAATAATCGCTCTGAAGATTGGGAGGCCCGACACCCATTTACAACCAGGGAGCCATATGGCATGGAGTGAGGTGGGGAGGTTTTTCTACTAAGTAATTGAAGACTATGTGAGTTTTCCGGAGAAGCCAAAGGGAATTTGCAGAGGAAGGGCGATTTGCCTTTCTGAGAAACGGGGCTGGCATTTCCCTAAAGGCCAAGTACAGGTTACAACCAGCTACAGGTTTCCAAGAAATTGACGGCTTGAGCTCGGGGAGACCCCAATTTTCCTGCCCTCTTTCCTACACCCCACGATGAACCCCTTTTCTCCTGGGGTGGGGGTTCATTCTCTTTTTTTCCTTCCTTCAAACCTCCCCCTTTTCTGGGGAGTGGCCCTTCCTCTCCTCCCTGCCCCCGCCCTCTCCTTGTCCAGGTACCTCTCGGCGATGTCGGTTTCCCACGCCGATCTGTCCCCTTCCCGCCGGTCCTGCCTGTGGCTCGCCCTACAAAGGACACGCGTGTCTCCCCAGCCTAGCTTCTGCGAGCGGCCATAGGCAACCACGTGCGAAGGAAAGGGCGGAGACTGGGGGTGGGGTGGGGAGACTCGGGAGCCCCTGGTGGCGGCTTTCGGGAATTACACCAGACGCCGGTTCCGCTTTCGCAAGCGGCAACCTCCTAGCGTCGGCGGAGCAGCGTGACGGATGCCGTCCGCAGACTCCCGCCAACCAGGAAACCCTGAGATCCTAAAGGGCTAAAGAGGTGAGGGATGAGCAGCCCCGCGGGGATCTCTCAAGTTCCAAGGGGTCCCAGGTTTTTTTGCTTATTCTTGAACGCATTACGTTTCTTCATAAGCTGAGATAACCTTTATTGTCATTTTTTATTGTGGGCACGCTGGCACACATTGAAAATGAAATTCTGTTGCCTGCTGTCCAAAGGAAGTATACAGTATACATACATACATACAGTATACAGTATACATACACATATGTGTGTGTGTGTGTATGTATATGTATGTACAATCAGTTCACACCCCCACTGGCAGTTAAAAGGAAGAAACAGCTGCGATCACACACATTGCTCCTAGAAGCAGGAAGCCGAGAACATCAGCCTGAAGATGACGAATGAGACTTAGTCGAAACGTTGCCAAGAAACCTCCAATTTTACGCGGGAGAAAACCCGAATAACCAAAGACCTACATACAAACACCCGCGAAAACCTCAGAAAACATATATAAATAGCTATCCATACCCATATCACACACACACACACACACATAGAGGAGGGGGCTTCGTGGTATCGAAGTGGTATCAATATCCTGCTTCGTGGAAGCAAAATATCTATTCAGGCAGTTTTGTTCCACATAGAATCAACCTTTTAAACTCAAGCTTCTTCTTTCAGCTCTATTCAAAATGGAGTATATTAAGTGATAATATATATATTATGTGAAATCCAGCAGGTTCTGACAGGTTCTGGCGAACTGGTAGCGGAAATTTTGAGTAATTTAGAGAACCAGCAAATACCACCTCTGGCTGGCCCCAGAGTGGGGTGGGAATGGAGATTTTGCAATATCCTTCCCCCAGGAGTGAGGAGGGAATGGAGATTTTGCAATATCCTTCTCCCAGGAGTGAGGAGGGAATGGAGATTTTGCAATATCCTTCCCCTGGAGTGGAGTGGGAATGGAGATTTTGCAGTATCCTTCCCCTGCCACACCCACCAAGCCACACCTACAGAACCGGTAGTAAAAAAAATTGAATTTCACCACTGATATTTATATGTATATATATGGATGGATGTAGGCCTATTTGCCTGCCTGCCTACTACCTACCTACCAGGGGTGGGTTCTACTTACCTTTACTACCAGTTCGCAAGAGGGCTGCACACGTGCGCTTGCTTCGCTCGCAAGCGCAGAAGCATTTTGATGATGTCAGGGTCAGTGGGCAGAGCCTCCCGCCGGTTTTACTACCGGTTCTATAGAGCCGGTGCGAACCGGGGGCAACCCACCACTGTTACTTACCTACCTACCTACCTACCTATCTCTACACCCATCTATATATATACACACATATATATTAATCACTGTCTATTTTGAATACAGGGCTGAAAGAGGAAGCTTGAATGTTCACAAGACATATATGGAACAAAACTGTGACTGAATCTGGATATTCTGCTTCAAATACCACGAAGCCCCCTCCCAGAAGGTAACAAGGAAAACAGGTTGTAAAGAGAATCTGTAGTGTGCCAGATAATATTACGGTCTTATGTGCCCTATTGGAAGTTGCGGAATACAGTTCACTTAGTGACCAAAATTACAACAGCACAGAAAAAAGTGACTTATGATCATTTTTCACACTTATGACTGTTGCAGCATCCCTATGGTCACACGATTTATACTCGAATGCTTGACAACTGACTCACAACAGTTGCAGTGTCCTGGGGTCATGTGATCCCCGTTTACAACCTTCTGACAAGCAAACTCAATGGAAAAATCCAATTCACTTAACAAACTTGTTACTAATTTAACAACTGCAGTTATTCACTTAACAAAGGTGGCGAGAAAAGCCGTAAAATGGGGCAAAGCTCAATTAATAAATGTCTTAGCAACATTAATTTTGGGCTCAATTGTGGTCGTAGGTTGAGGACTACCTGTAAGAGAGCTGGATGGGATCTTGAAGGTCTTCTAGTCCAACTCCCTGCTTAAGCAGGAGACCTTATACCATTTCAGACAAATAGTTGTCCAATTTCTTGTTCGTGCCCATAGGGAGGGCCTGCTCAGAGTGCCGTCGGCGAGACAATGTCGGCTGGTGGCCCCCAGGGGTAGAGCCTTCTCTGTGGGCACGCCCACCCTCTGGAATCAACTTCCCTTGGGGCTCCGGTTGGCCCCTGACCTTCGCACCTTTCGCCGCGAATTAAAAACTTGGTTATTCGAGTCCCCCGGCCTGGACTAATGGGGTTTTATACTGGTTTTTAATTTTATCAGATTTAATTAGGTATTTTAACTTTGTATAATGGATTATTGTGGTTTTATTTATGTGAGTTGCCCTGAGTCCGTTGGAGATAGGGCGGCATATAAGCCTAATAAAATAAATAAAATAAATAAATAAAAATAAAACCCTCCAGTGTTGGAACACCCAGAACTTTTGAAGGCAAGCCAATCCTCTGGTTTAGTGTTCTAACTATCAAGGAATTTTCTCCTTAGTTCTAGGTAGCTTCTCTCCTTGGTTAGTTTCCAACCATTGCCTCTTGTCCTGCCTTCTGGTGCCTTGGAAAATAGGTTGACCCCTCTTCTTTGTGGCAGCCCGGCAAATACTGCAACATTATTATCATGCTGACCCTAGTCCTTCTTTTCACTAGACTAGACATATCCAGTTGTTATAACCAATCTTCATATGTATTAGCCTCCGGTCCCCTAATCATCTTTCTTGTTCTTCTCTTTCCAGAGCCTCAACATCTTTTTTATATTGCAGTGACCAAAACTGGATACAGTATTCCAATCATAGTCTTACCAAGGTCCATGTACTGGATATTGGAGCATGGGGTCTCAGATTTGGGAAGCAGACCCGGGTTGTATACATCCAGATGAGCATGAATTTAGATGGCAGTAAAACTGACAGCCAATTCCCATCATCCTCAGGCCGGAGGGAGGACTGTGACAGATTCGCATGTCTAGTAGGAGGATGTGATTTGGAGTCCATCACATCTTGGAAGTCTGTAATGTATTCAGTGTGAGTGAAGGATAACGTGGACAGTGCTGTAACAGTTTCTGAAAGAAGAACTAGAAAGTAACTTCCATGTCAAACTCAATATTATATATTTATCCTCCTTTTATTCTTTTTATAAATAACTCAAGTTAGTGAACGTGCACAATACTCGTTCCTCTTCCTATTTTCAAGTTATATTTCCTATTTCCACTGCTCATAAAGTCTGATTATTTGCCAGCCTGAGTCATAGGCTGGGGTCCTATGTCTTGGCAGTCTCACGCACACACATGCCTTATTGGATCCTCAAGGCAGAAGCTATGTAGATTTTCATGACTATCCCTTGCAAGATGAGTATTGCAACTGATTAAGACAAAAGCATTTTGCCTCTGATTGATGCTATTTTTTAATTTCCCATAATGTTGGAAAGCGCAACATATAATCTAGCTAGTTTAGTACAGATAGTCCTTGATTCACAACCATTTGTGACTTTTTGAAGTCGTGGTAGCACTGACAAATGTGAGTTACAACCAGTCCTCACACTTATGACCATTGCAGAATCCCTACCATCATGTGATCAATATCTGAGTGCTTGGCAACTAGCACATACAACCGTTGCAGCATCCTGGGATTATGTGATTGTGCATTTGACCTTCCCAATTAGCTTCCAGCAAGCTTACTCAGTGGGGGAAGCCAGCTTCATTTAAGTACTGTGTGATTCACTTAACAACTGCAGTGATTCAATCATGCAAGAAAGGGTTGTAGAATTGGGCACATTCACTTAACCACCACCTTGCTTAGCAATGGAAATTCTGGTCTCAACTGTGACTGTAAATCAAGGATTACCTGTACGTAGTCTGCATGGGGAAGACTGGTAATAGCCGCTGTGTCCTTCTTCACGTAGGGTGAAGATCTTGGGGAGAGCCTTAGGAATACACAGATTGTAGACAAGCTGGGAAACTAATAGAAGAGAGGGTCAACTTATTTTCCACCTGAGAGCAGGACAAGAAATAATGGATGGAAACTAAGGGAGAGAAACAACCTGGAATTAAGGAGAAACTTCCTAACAGTGAGGACAATTAACCAGTGGAACAACTTGCCTTCAGAAGTTGTGGATGCTTCATCACTGGAGATTTTTAAGAAGAAACTGGACAGCCACTTGTCTGAAATAGTATAGGGCAGTGATGGCTAACCTTTTTGCCATTGTGTGCCAAAAGCGGGGGTGAGCACGTGTGCGCACGTGCCCACACCCATAATTCAATACGCCCCATCCCCCGTGCATGCGCACGTAATCCCCCCGTGCTCCCCCCACTTTCAGCACATGATGCCACAGTGAGCCTGGTAGGCCCATTTTTCGCCCTCCCCAGGCTCCAGAGGCTTTCTTGGAGCCTGGGGAGGGCGAAAACAGCCTTCCCCATCCCCTGGAGGGCCTCCGGAGGCTGGAAACGGCCTATTTCCCAACTTCCCAGAGGGGGTGGGGGCAGAAGGCCCAAAAATCAGCTGGCCAGTTCACGTATGCATGCTAGAACTCAGCTAGGGCAACGCTCTCGCTTGCACAAATGCGTGCACAAATGCGTGCACAAATATGGCTCCGCGTGGCATCTGTGGCACGCGTGCCATAAGTTCACCATCATGGGTATAGGGTCTCCTGCTAGAGCAAGGGATTGGACTAGAAGACCTCCAAGGTCCCTTCCAGATCTATTCTTATTGATTGAAGAAAAGGTTGAGAACGGTTGGGCCAGTCACTCACTCTCAGCCCAACTCACCTCACAGGGTTGGTACCAAATATGGTAACTGAGACCATTAATTAATTAATATTGTAACTCATGAATTGCATTCCGAACAGTAAGACAATGTAATCAGTCATAATTGTATGTTTTTTGGGGTATCCACTATATTTTCAATTGTAGTAACTTGATTTTAAATTGAAAGGAAATTCATCTCTCTGGAATTCATATTTTATAAGCTGCCCAGAATCTGCTGGAGGACCATCTTAAGTCATTTCATAAAATAAATAAATTAATGTTTAGTTTTTCTAAATAACCCTTCCGTTGATTTACAAAAAACATGTCATTCAAGATCATTAATCCAAAGGTTGCAGATGTAAGATTAAGCAAGAGCATTATCAATCTACATCATTTCAAATATAGAAATAAGCTTAGCTCTTCTTGATTTCCTTTGGCCTCTTCCAAATGTGATTCAATTTGGAACCAAACCCCAACTTCTGGGGAATCCCAATATATCGGGCTAGTTCTTTCTCTTGTAACTGGAGAACTGCTGCAAATACTTCAACATGCAATCCTTCTCTGTCCTCTTCCATTCTCCATTCAGACATAAATATAGAATTGTATTAGACTAATGCCTTACATTTCCTAACATCTGATCCAGTTGTCCCATAGTGTTCAGAAATTGTCTATCCATTCATGTGTACCATACTGGCAATAACAGTCCAACGTATACTTATAAAGGATCAAATTTGAGAAATGTTTTTTGGATTAGTGAATGACTCATCTTGGAGATGGTGGATTTGTATTGTATTTTATTTCTTAGTTTTTGTTATCCTGCCTTTCTTATTTTTATAAATAATTGCAGGTGGAAAACATATCTAATACTCCTTCCTCCTCCTGTTTCCTTCCCCACAACAACCCTGTGAGGTAGGTGGGCTGAAAGGGAGTGACTGGTCTAAAGTCACCCACCTGGTTTTTCAAGTTTAAGAAAGGACTAGCATTCACAGCCTCCTGGTTTCTAGCTGGTGCTTTAAACACTAGGCCAAAGTAACTATCTAATATAGGTTTGTTGGCTCCCTGGCCCAATCCAATATAAGTTTCTTGCTACATACATCTAACTTTGTATCTAATGCCAAGTACTCAAACTCTAAATTTCAGGAGCTTGTTCTTAATCTTAGGTTCTGCATTACATGTGTGTTTGGGTTTACAAATGTTTGTACATTAAGAAGAAAAGAGAGGTTCTTCCTTCCAGCAACTTTAGTAAAAATAGTGGCCTAGATTTTTAGGTTGAATTGAATCAAACAATCAAGCAAAGATGAAAGAAAAAGGAAAAAGAAAATCAGGGGTATTTCTGCCTTGCAGTCATCTTGAAAATTCATTGTATCTTTTCACCAAATGTCAGCTGCTATTTTGCCTATTTCCCAGATCTTTCCTTTCTCTATTACTTTATTTGTAGTTGCAAAAGTATGCGTCTTAATGCTCATATGTAACATAGGATGCAAGGGGGAGTTCCTGCCTCCCCCCCCCTGTAAAAAGTTTCTCCTTTGAGAAGCATTTTTATTTCTTAATTTCATCCTCTTTTTATTTTGCCTTGCCCTTTTCACTGTAACAGTTTGGCTACCAGATTTTAAAAAGAAAAAAAAAGCTTCAGATATATTTATTCTATTTTATTATGCATTATTCTAGGGGTTTTCTTTAATAAATGTTCTTGATTTTTACCTTTAACATTTTATTTATGTTATCTTAGTGTTTTATTTTATTATGTTATGGCTAACTGTAAAAAGACAAAGTACATATATAAAATCACTACCTCTAGCATCTAATTTGTGGTGCGTAACCTTTCACAAAATGGTACCATCCAAATGCAGAAAGGTAGTTTGGTATTAACAGGCTCGAATAAGCCCCGGGTTAGCAGAGGTCCACTAATAATTCAGTAGGCTCTCAGCCCCTAGAATATTGGTAACAAGAGGAAATTGAAAATCAGTGGGGTGGGTGAAAGGAAAAAAACGGAGGTTCCATGAAAGGGCAATTTCAAGATACCTAAAACTATAAACTTAACATACTATGTAGCTACATTCTCTGGCAGATACAAATCGCTGTTGTCTTTCCTATTATGTCAGATAGATAGATAGATAGATAGATAGATAGATAGATAGATAGACAGACAGACAGACAGACAGACAGACAGACAGACAGACAGACAGACAGACAGACAGTCAGTCAGTCAGTCAGTCAGTCAGTCAGTGGTGGGATTCTACCGGTTTGGACGGGTTCGGGCAAACTGTTTGCTCTGACTTTCAGCCGTGAGCGAACCGATTCTCTCTTTTTTTGAAGTGGGCCAGCCCGCCCCTGCCTTATACTCACTTATATTTCTGCTTCCGAAGCCCAGCTGATTGGGGCAGCAGAGTGGATTGCCGCTCCTCAGCTGGTTTCCTCAGCGACGCTGAAGTTCACTTTTCTGCAAAGTACGCATGAGCGCAAAGCAGGTGCTCAGCAAACCAGTTGTTAAACCAGTAGGATCCCACCACTGTAGATAGATAGATGATAGATTAGATAGGTGGGTGGGTGGGTGGGTGGAAAGGGAGAGGCAGAGGCAGAGGGGGGAAGAGAGAGGGGGAGAGAGGGAGAGAGAGAGAGAATTTTGAATTCTTTCAAGAGACTGGTTGTAAGTCAGGAACTACCTTTAAATCTAGGCTGCCAAATCTGTCAATGGACAATAGAAAGAAAGAAGTAGATAATTTACAAGGACACTAAACATGAAAGCTTGAATGACTGTGAAAATAGTTCCAATTTTTTTTTAAAAAAAGCAAAATACTAAAAGAGTTAACATTTGATTTTAATTTAATTTAATTTAATTTAATTTCCAATTTATATACCGCCCTTCTCCCTGAGGACTCAGGGCGGTGTACAGCCAAGATAAAAAACATAGAATACAAATATTAAAACATTTAAAAATATATATAAATTTGGGCCGAAAGTTAAATCTATGCCTGCTAGATGGAGGACATGAAGACAAAATGGAAGACATATTCTCCTTTTGCTGGACTTTCAGGAACTTATAGTTATCCTATGTTACTCTCACAATCGAAGTGGGAATTTAGAAAAAGTCTAATTAAACCCAGATAACTTTGTTACAGTGCAGGATGGATCCAATCTTTATTATTATGTTTCAGTCTCAGTGTTTCTATTTATGATAGGTTAGCAGGAAATCATACAAAATAAAACTGAATTTATTTTCAAAGAGAGAAAGAGACTACCAGTATACAATTGTTATGTACATATACATATAACACATATTGGATATGCATCTATCATTATTTAAACTTCAATCTGTTCTATATTTCTCCTTTGCTTCACTCAATGTTTGTTCCAATTCTCGTAGACCTATTCCCATAAGGATGAACCAATGACGTGTGTGCAACATTTTGAGTGACATATCAGTGTTCATCAACACCCAACCCTTTTTTCATGTGATATTTGGAGGCTGCTGAATATGGCTTCCTAGCCTCAAGCCTTGGCATGGATATTTTCCAATGAAACAGACCGAGACAGGAAGATCATTTCATTCCAATTGGTTCAAAGCGTTCTGATTAAAAAGGATTCCTCTCATTCAAAGACAGCCTCTCAATTCTCACCGTACATTCTGTTTTATAGTGAACACATTATAGAAAATGCAAGAGAAAAGCCGATTGGACAGGACAAAAGTAACTTCCCCTTTGCATAGGAAATCAGTTACATGTAGTCAAACATGATACATGTATGTCTATTTAAATGAGGTCTGATGAAAGCAAGGGCATTACATTTATGACGTTAATGAGGAAAAAAAGTCGTAAGGTTGTTTGGAGTTCATAAGAGAGATACAGATAGTTCTCGACTTACAACAATTCATGTAGTGACTGTTTGAAATGGCAGTGAAAAAAGTGACTTACGGACATTTTTCACACTTATGCCTGTTGCGGCATCTCATGTAAGATCTCCTGTGTGAACGGGGGTTGGACTAGATGACCTCCAAGGTCCCTTCCAACTTTGTTACTGTTACTGAGTATAACAATACTACAAAGCCCATGTTGTGTGGCCTTCACTGCAGAGCCTGTGCAAGAACAACATGTGCTCTCATATGGTTTGGGGAGGCAGCAGAGACCATGGAAGAGCATTCTCTGAAGCTGCTTGAAGAACCAAGGCCTTGTGCAACTTGGAGCCATCTCAAGTAGGTCGCAGGGATCTGTCAGAAAGAGGACACCACCTGAAGGTAAGCAACGTGTGGCAGATCCTAGAGAATGCTGGGCTTGAAGATCTCAAGTTGGAATTAGGAAAATTGTTAAAGGAATGACTGAAGTGGAAAGTTGCAGCTGTGATGAGTGTAACAAGACCAATAATGAATGAGGGGACATACTGTTGTCCTCAATTCAAGTCTGAGCCTGGTGCTGAAGCCAATGGAGAACACCAGACACAAAGAGCAGGTTTTGTTTCTTTTTATTGAAGCGCTCCAAGAAAAAGGATCCTGGCTAGAAAATGCCAAGGAACCCCGAACAATAGAATTAAGAAAGCTTTATACATTTTCACTAACGCAAAAGGCAGGATATATAAAACAAATCATCTAATAAACATTTTAGTAATGATATAACAATTGTCCTATTGGTCTCTAGCTGTTTCTATTCCTAAGGTTTGCTAATGAATGCTCCATGAGTTATCTAATACACACTGTATTTGCTCCAGACCAGGGGTGAAATTTAAAATTTTTCCCTACCGGTTCTGTGACTGTGGCTTGGTGGATATGGCAGGGGAAGGATACTGCAAAACCTCCATTCCCATCCCACTCTAGGGGAAGGATACTGCAAAATCTCCATTCCCACCGCACTCTGGGGCCAGCCAGAGGTGGCATTTGCTGGTTCTCCGAACTACTCAAAATTTGCACTACCGGTTCTCCAGAACCTATCAGAACCTGCTGGATTTCACCCCTGCTCCAGACCATCCCTATTCCTAACTTATAGCTGAGGTCTGCAAGATGTCTAACTCTTTGTTACTGTTATCAGTCTTCTAGCCACCTAGAATTGAAGTGTTACGCGTGCATATTCTCTGTTTCCTTTTAGCAGACAGCTCATCACTACTGTCTAGCAACAAGAAAGTTACAAGAAATTTACAAGTTAAAAGGACACCTTAGAAGGATGCCAGCTACGAGGCACATAGATATATAACCTTTGATAACCTCATTATAATAGTAAATCACGTTTTGATAAGAAAGCTTATTAGCATAAACATGCAATGTGTGAAGAAGGAGGGTAAACCAGAAGAAACCAACCAAAAGAAACTTGTGTCAAGGAACCAATGACTTATTCTTAAGGTGTTAACTTGCTTATCATAGCTGTATAAAGTTTATATTTGTACATTGTTTTAGGTCTTGGCTCCTTTAGCTGCTAAGACCTTTTTGCTGGAGTACTGCAATAAAAGAAGCTGAAAATGCCATTCCTCATGTCTGGTCTTTATTGGCTTCAGCGCCAAGCTAGGATCTGTTTTGGGAACAACAGACTGGGGGGGGGGGGCAATTGTGTATGCGCTTTGTGGAATAGCACAAGACAGACTTTTTATGTGGTAGCGGTGGCACTGAAGTCGAGTCCTAGACCTCAACTTCAGGCCCAGCCTCAGTGCTATTGCCAAGTGCCACTATTCAGGGTGACCTAGAAGTGGGGGAGATAGAAAATTATTTCTCTTTTGTGTGTGTGCGTGTGTTTGTGAGAGAGAAAGAGTCAAGTTAGGCATTTTGTGAATTTTTGACACACCAAGCCCAAAAGATTAACTTACGTTTTGCAATATGGAAAAGGCTTCACGGCCAATCTGCATTTTGGTGCTGCATCTCCAAAGCCTCACTTTTTCCTGAATAAAATTTTTGCCGCCCATCACAGATGAAGAGAAAATACGGTGGCTCAGCACCACCCAGGATCTTTGGGACTGATCTCCTCAGGCAAAATATGCAAAATTATATGCATGTGTGGAGCAATTACAAAGGTTTCTTTTACATTGATGCAGAAATATGCATCAGAATCATATGCAGAAATGATGCTCTGTTGACACTCGGAGCAATTTATTAATTTAACTTCCCTGCCCATCCGTCCCAACATCACCTTTGATTTTAAAGTTATGATTCTGAAAATCAAGTGCTTGTTAGGAATGCATTTCATCTTCTGTGTCCCATGTCTCTACAGTGTTTGCAATGTTATTTTTAGCAAGAACTTATTGTTTGACTGTCTAATTTATTTTCCCTGTTCATCCCCACTTCTTTTTCTACTCCTGTTGCTTCCATGAATGAAAAGCTTTGTTTGGAAGTTTCTTAGAAATCCATTTGTTGCATCTGTGAAAAAAGTTGGGGCTATTGATGATAACCCCAAACTAGCTAAGTTTCCCAGGAATTACATTTTATTCTCTTCCAATTGCATTCTGTTTTCTCTGTTCCTTTTAGCCCATTATGAATTCATCCATTGCCCATGGCTGGGAACTTTTAGAGTTATCAACTCAGTAAAAACAGAGGGCATTAGGCTGAGAAAGACTGTTTTGTTCTACAGGTAGTCCTCGGCTTACAACAATTCATTTATCGACCGAAGTTACAACAGCACTGAAAAAGTGAGTTATGATCCTTTTTCACACTTACAACCATTGCAGCATCCCTATGGTTATGTGATTTACATTCAGATGCTTGGCAACTGATTCATATTTATGACGGTTGCAGTATCCTGGACTCATATGATTCCTTTTTGCGACTTTCTGATAAGCAAATTCAATGGAGAAGCCAGATTCACTTAACAACTGTGTTACTAATTTAACAACTGCAGTGATTCACTTAATAAATGTGGCAAGAAAGCCGTAAAAAGGGGCAAAATTCACTTAACAAATGTCTCACTTAGCAACATAAATTCTGGGCTCAATTGTGATCGTAAGTACCTGTATACCCATGAAGATCTGTGGTTTGCATTCCTCGTCCAACATTGCAATTATAAGGAAGAACTGGGTGATCTCTGAACTCTGCCCAAAACCAAAACAGCAAGAAGGAAAAGCAAAGAAAAGCATAATTAGTCTCAGTGAGGTAGCAGTGCTTTTCAGTTGACTTGCAAGGTAAAACCAAAGGGGGTTATTACTACTATTACCCCCCGCCCCGTTCCCCCATCCCCGTCCCCCGTTTTTCTGACTAAGAATAGAACCTCATTCTGGGGCAATAAGGCCTCTTCAAGATATTCTGCTACAATTGTCAGAGCTCTAGGCTTCAAATGTCTTTTTTTCTTGTAAGTTTCCATCAAGCCATGTTTGATGTCTGGTAGACCACTAAAGCATGTTTTTGTTTTTTTCTTTTTTTGTTTTGGCAATCATGCAGAACTACTGTAATACATCATTGCTTAAATCCTTCAGATTGTTTTTTTAGTTCTCAAGCTAAAATTTCCTAATGGTGTTCCCTCCAAGCATTAACGGCTTAGCCTTTCATGGTCAGCTAAAGTTAACTGCAATCGTTCACCTACCGTAGCTGATCATGCAGTTTATAAAAGTATTGATCTAAACACCAAGTACAACCTACTTAGAAGCCAGACACACCAGGGAAAAGTTTTGCTTTCATTTTATTATTATCAAATAATTGATCCTCTATGAAGGCTTTTTCATTGAAGGACATGGACTGTAATCTTTTCTCCTGATCCAATGCAGGTTGGCAGAAAGGCAATGTTTTTATTTCCTATTCCAAACCAAGAGAAAGTGGCTGGATCAAGCTTTTATGCCTAAAGGAAGACTGGAACCTGGATCTTCCTATTCTTATCTCAGCATCCTAACACTAGACCATACTGGATCTCAGTTTGTTTATATAGAAGAGATTACATGACGTAAACAAAAAGTAAGAGATCTTGCAGCTTTCTCTCTCTCACTCACACATTTTCTCTCCCTCCCCCTTTCCATCTTTGAGCACACCTGATTTCTTGCAAAGGGCAATCCCTCTGTCTACCAAACACATGGACACATGGACACAAACACACAAGCACTGCCACCCCCTTACAAATCAGCATCCATCTCTTCCTTGCAAAAACTCATTACATATTTGTGGGTATTTGTGCCCACACCCGTATATAAAAGCTTACATGCATACAATATTCCCCTACCAGAACAGGAACCTGCAATCTGCAACTGAGTACCCTGCTTCCTTCCCATGCTGCTCATCCAGTGCTCCCAACCTTCGCTAAGCCCTCCCACCCCGCAGCCCCACCTATCCCGTCAGAAACCTTTCCCCACTCCCTTTCCCCATCCCAACCCCGCCCCTTCATCCCCACCCCTTCCCCCCTGCCTGGGGAGGAGGCGCTGCCTTTGTTCCGCCAAGGGTTAACCTGGATTGTGTCTGTCACCCAGTTGCCCGGATGCTGATGTAAGGGGAGAGCTCGAGAGATCCCTTCAGATTGCAGTGAGAGGAGGCGAAGGACCAGCCTGGGAGAAGAGCCTCGCCAGGAACATCCTTCATCCACAGCATCGTCTGGACCAGCTGAATGATGCTGGTACCCGGGCTGTAGCATTCTTCCTTCTTCTCTACCCTCCCTTTCCTGATGCCGAGAGCATCTCCCTCCTCCTAAACCCATCAGGATGCCGGCCTCGGTATTGTCCCTATAGGGGGGCACTGGGGGGGCCTTGCCTCGCCTTGCTGTACCCCTTCCCATCCCACCACCCCCTGTTTCTGATTGTTGCTCAGAAGGGCGACAGACAAAAGCCATGTCCGGTGGCAAAGAAGCAGGTGGGGTCCACCCTTACCAGTCGCAACAGAGCCAGCAACATGCTCAGTATGTGGGGCCCTATCGGCTGGAGAAGACTCTGGGGAAAGGGCAGACCGGTGAGTCTCTGGCAGATTTGGAAGTGGAGTCTGGAAAGAGAGCACCAGTTCCACGGGGTGGGCATGGTATGAGTAGCTCAGCTGCTGAGAAAATTGCCTTCATCTTGGCCTCGGATGTATCTAAAAACAGAGGATAATGAAGGAACATCTGGGGTGTTTTGACCAAACGGTCCAGGTTAATTTGGCCCACTGGGAGGAATAAAACATGTTGAGATGGTAGGTGAGTGGAACTGTTGATCCTATGGCAAGCTAAAGGTGGGATTGAGAGGGTGGGGGAGCATAGGGCTCCTCTGGAAATTCATTTGGGGTTTGTGAGGTGAAGGTGTTAAGAGAAGGTTGCATTCCTACTTTCCTAGAGGTTTTTTGGGGGGAAGGGAAGTAAATGGATGCCCTGCTTAGGGCAAACAGCTTTTTGGTAGGTAAGTAGGCATGGGGTGGGGTTTGGGGGATATCATTGGAGGTGTTGGAGGTGCTGGTGGGGGCGGGAATCTCAGAAGAGAGAGAATGTTAGTCTTATCTGTGCTGGAGTATAGTTAGAGGAGAGCATCAAATGTTTCCCCTGTTCAAGTGTATTTGACATGCTCGTAACCTGCAAGAAATAACATTGTAATAGTAAAAAGGCATAGGTTTTTAAAAGGCCACAGCTATATTACTACTTAGCTGGAAGTGTCGTTAGATTCCTCGAAGACACAATGTGTACATGGTCGCAGAGAGATGTATGTTCTGTGTCTTTGTAAGAGGTGTGTGTGTGTGTGTAACACAGCCACTTAAACAGAGGGGAAGGTAAGCTATGGATTTCATGGTTGGGTCACTTTTAAGCCTGCTTTCCAGGCTGCTTTGCCAGGCAATTGGGGCCTGAAGGAGAAGGTGTCAGAGGTGCAGCTGATGCTTTAAAAAAAAAAATACTGCAATGACCAGGCTTGGTTGGGGAAGAAGAAAAACCCAAAACAGGGAGGGAGAGGCTAGAAAAATAAGGGATGGGGATTTGGACATCCTGATCTATTTGCTCTCTGTCTCTGTCCTGTGGGGACTCTGGATCTGAGGGCTGAAACTAGGGATGGTGAAGACTGTTGTGGGAAGGCCTATACATTTCTCTCCTCCACCACCTCTTCTCCTGCTGCAGCACTCCGTATGAATGGAACAGGGATTTAAAAAAAAAAAAAACCCTCTCTGCAGGGATGCTGATTCGACTGTGCGGTTTATACGATGGGCTTGGTTACGAGAGCGACTGCTTAAATAAATGCCTGAGAATGGGTTTTATGGAAATCTGTCTTCTGTAGCTCCTTGTCTTCTTCTTTCTTGGTCAGGCACTGGAGGGAAGACTGGAAGTGGGGTGGGGGGGGAAACTATCCATCTCTCTGCAATGATGCAGGAAAACTCAGACCACAGGCCTCTCTCCCAGGTTCTTTAATTTCTGTGTGTCTGTGGGTAGAATGAGCTTTGAGGCTTCAAAAGAGGGGTGGAGGGGAGGTGGATTTCTGCAGTGGCCAAAAAAAAAAAAAAGAAAGAAAGAAAGAAAGAAGAAGACATCCTGCCTTTAGAAGAGGCCAGCGTATATGTGTGTGTATGCATGTTTGGGAGTTGTTATCCCCCTCCCTCCCCGAATCGTTATAATAAAGATCTGGAGCAAGTGGATAAAAGAAACAGAAGAGGCAGCAGGGAATAAGGAAGGGCCAATTTTGCTGAATAATCATTTCTTGACTGTGGCAGCAGACAGTTTATACAAAGATGATTCAAGAATATCCCTATGAATGGGCAGATGGATGGATGTTGTTCTTGGCCTGAAGGTGGGGAACAGGGTGGGGGGGGTGGGGGAGGCAGGGGTAGAAACAACCAGGTTGTTTCTAATAGACCAGAATCTGGGAAGCAATTGGGGAAGGTAGTAGGGCAAATGGATGCCTCATCCCGAGAACAGAGAACTTAGATTCATTTTACTCTGATGATATTGGCATGGATTCCCATCCATTTATTTCCTTGTCTTAAGGAGTTGAATGTTCGGTAGGGAAAGAGATGGATAGGCAATAAGTGAAGCTCACAAACAAGAGATATGCCCAAGGTCATCAAGGAGCTACTGGCAGCAGAGATGCAAATAAACAGTGGTAGATTCGGTGTCTCCGTGATGACCCTGTTTAGTTTTGTTTTTCGTTCCCTAGCCAAGCTAAGATGGGATGGTCCAGCTGGACCTGGGGTGTATGATGAATGGCCTGTCTGCCTGTGCAATGAAGAATCATTCAGATATGGAGAAAACGGTTTTGCAAACTTTGCAAAAGAGTCTGTGTATGATATGGGTGGTAAGCATGGCTGCACTGAAAAAGTTCTTCTAAAATTATGGAAATATTCCAATAGTAACCAGAAACCCCACTTTCTTTTTCTTTTCTTTTCTTTTCTTTCCTTTTCTTTTTCTTTCTTTCTTTCTTTCTTTCTTTCTTTCTTTTTTCTTTTGCAATTAGAATCCCTTTCAGTGGGTTTGTTGCATGCAGTCTGGGCAGGGATGCAGCTGGTAGCTTGCTGATCTTGGATTTAGGAAATCTATCAGTTATGAAACCGCAATAGATGAGATTCTATGGAAGTCAGTCATACTTCAGTCCTATTGAAATCAGTGGGAGCCCACGTTATTAGTTATTTTTTATTAACACTTTTTAGTACTTCAGAGAAGGTATAGTCCAGGTTGCTAGCCTTTGTCATACCCATATCACATACAGCATTCCTTAGCAATGATAAGGATTACAGAGTTTGGGCCCATACTTGCCAATCTATCACAAGTGCAACAAATCTTAAATTAAAGTTATCCTGAACATGCTTATGTTGTTCTGTGTAAGCTAGGATCTTTAATTAAAACATTACTTTGCAAGCCAATATATTGCCACATCCACAAGCAAGGACTGACAACACACACTTGGGGATGCCGACAACATGCAAAATGTTGTCAGTTTTGGATTTCATCAGAACTAAAGCATGAATGATAATACTGGAACAAAACAAGCAGATGTGTATCAGGAAAATCTGGTGATCTTAGGGATATTTGCTAGATGTAGTTTTGAAATTCTTTGTTCCTTACTCCAACCCAGAAGCAAAACTTCTTTCTTGCTCTGAATATATTTCCCATGGATATTTTAAGCTATGTATGTATGTTCATGTGCTTTGGAAAGAAATAATAATAACCAACTTAGGTCCCTCTTATTTATACATTTAGGTTGGAGAGACACTTACAAAGCTAAAAATGAGCTCTAAGTCTTCATGTTAGGAAATCTTTTTTTGCCTAAAAATAGAACATGGAGATTTCTCTACCACCCTCAAACTTTTGTTTATATTTGATAAGGTTACTTAAACATATTTAAATCGGAATCTATCATATGGGGAAACGGACAAATTAACTCCCTGATTTTTTTTCTGAGATATATTCTGTATCTAGTAAGCTAAGAATCTATGGAGAGTCTCAATCATCCAGGTCATGGTTTGTCCCAAAGGTGCTTTTCAAAAGGCAACTGGACACGTTTCACTTCTCATCCAAGAAGTTTCTTCAGTTCTGAAGAAGCTTCTTGGATGAGAAGTGAAACGTTTTCAAGAAAAAACTAAACGTTCAGTTGCCTTTTAAAAAGCATGTTTGGGACGTACAACTAAATAGTTTTAGTCTCTTAACTCTTATTATTTATTTATTTAAAATATGTATGTGATCACTCCAGATCCCAGGAGGACTCATGACCATTATATAAAATAATATCGAACGAAGAATAAAATCAAATAAACAAAAACCCCTCAATAAAATTAGCCTTAATTTTCCCCCCATCAGTGTTTGTGGGAAATAGGTTGTTTGACTCACCATAAAATGTTCTGATTTGTTCTGTTGATATATTTATTTGTTATATCCCATATTTCCTATAGGAGCTCAAGGTGGCACACATGGCCCTCCTTTACCTCTTTATATTTACCTTCTCCACAACACTGTCAAGATATCTTAGACGAGGATGATACCTAGCTTTATTCACCAATGAACTTCACCCTGAGTGGAGAGTTGACCTCTAAGTCCTATGACTCCTGTTCCACCATTTTTGATTTACATCCTGCCTTTCAGTGATAAGACCTTCAAGGTGGCATTTATAAGGTCATCCTTTATTCTTTTCCTCACAGCGACAACTGTATAAAGTAGATTGTGCTAAGAAAAAGTGAACACTGTAGTTCCCAATTGCCCACTGAGTTCACTCAATCTAATCCTCTTATACTAGTTGAAAGGCTGGTTCTCTGTGTAACCAGCCTTGCAAATAATCTCACCAATATTATATCACAAAATATATGAAGTCATGGAGGACTGCTGTTTCGATCTGCTAGGAATAGTCATTTTTTTCATTGTATCCCCTTCTGGCAAATTGCAATCTTTTTTTCTCACCCTTCCCTCTGATTGCCTCTTGGAGAGGATGCCAGCATTTGGGTACTTTGAGTAAACTGCGTACATGTTATCCTTCAGGTTTCAACTTCAAACTCCAAGCAAAATCTCACAAAGCAGAACAGATGTGCTTCAGGGGTAGTATTGACTTACCTTCACTACCGGTTCACAAATGTGAGCGCACATGCGTGACACCTCTGCACATGCGCAGGAATGTCTGCGCATGACCAGAGCATCAGAAACGGGAGTGATGATGTCCGGGTGGGTGGGCGGAGCCTCCCACAGCCGCCGCTACCGGTTTCCCTGAACCGGATAGAACCAGCTGAATACCACCACTGATGTGCTTATTTTATATGTGCACAAGGGTGTAAATTCTATAGGCTGGAATGGTGCGGAATTGGGCAATGACATTTCACATACTGTTGCTGTCAAAGGAAACTATAAAAAGTATAGTGGACAATATGTTTGCGGGGAGGGGGGCTTGAACACTTCCTGCAGCCAAGCATAGCTCGTTATCAATAAAGGAGAATATTTGTAGCTCAGGGTTGAAATGAGGGATCCTTGGTGGCTCTCTGAGCTTGATTGTTTTCTTACAGACGTTTCATTACCCAAACTAGTTAGAAAACAACCAAGCTCTGAAAGCACCCAGGACCCCTCATAGCTCCATTATATAATGAAATTCAATTCCCACCACCCCAGGAGATACTCCAATACACCCAGCTACAAGGATGCGGAAAGCTAAAATTATAACGATGTCCTCAAGCTAAACTTTGGTGACTTCATGAACACTACCATGTTATGGGGCAGGTTTATTATCACTGATTGTTTTGTTATGGTTGTTTTTACTTCCCAATGTAGTTTATATTCCTGATAATCCCCGTAATTTCCCATCCAAGTACTAACTAAATCCAAGCCTGCTTAATTCCAGGGGCTTCTACAGGGACAGTTGTATATAATCCTTACAAATGTTTGATCTTCAAGTGTTTCAGTTCATTTGTGGCTGATATTGGAGGCAACTATATTACTAAATATAGGCTAGATGGAGCAATGGAAAGCCTACAGATACCCAAGTTGGGTTTAGAGCAGTGGTTCTCAATCTTCCTAATGCCGCGACCCTTTAATACAGTTCCTCATGTTGTGGTGACCCGTAATCATAAAATTATTCCTAAGACCATTGAAAATATGTGTTTTCCGATGGTCTTAGGCGACCCCTGTGAAAGGGTTGTTCGACCCCCAAAGGGGTCCCGACCCACAGGTTGAGAATCACTGGTTTAGAGTGTGCTAAGGACTCTATGCTGAGGAGACAAATCCAGAAAATGGTGGCATATTTTGTTTTCCAAGGGATCAATTCCATCTGTGAAGTGAAAGTCATTTGATAAAATCAGTGAAAGTTAATTCTCATGCGGTCAAAAGTAAACTACAGTATCTAACACTATAACAGACTGTTTCGAAAACAAAGAACAGATGGAAACTATATATTCCACCCCAAGAGAATTTAGAAACGGCACAATATAGTTGATTATTATAAATAAAAGTCATTTATTAGAATTCATATTATGGCTTCTTAACTTTTGATAAACTTTATATCAGATGTTAGTAAACTTTCTCAGGTTCCCTAGAAACCTCTGGGCAATTCCAACCCATGATGGTTAACAATAATACACAAACAATAATAAATCTGTAATGAAAACAGGACGTAAAACTAACAGATGTTATCAACCATTGGGAAAAAAAACCTATCTATATAAATGCATAGGATGAATGCTAAGGTATCATATAGAAGCCCCTTTATTTCTTACACTGTAAGACAAGAAAGGGCAAATTTAAAGTATGCATTTGCTTTTCATTTTCATTTGGTTTGGTTTGGTTTGGTTTGGTTTGGTTTGGTTTGGTTTGGTTTGGTTTGGTTTAGTTTGGTTTGAGAAATCTTGAGGAAATTTCCTGTACAAACACAAACGTACATATACTGTAATTTAGTAGAGCCAAATTAATGTTGTAGATGTTCAACAAGACACTGATCCTCTCCCCACTCCTCCCATAAGATGCACAGGTAGTCCTTGACTTACAACCACAATTGAGCCCAAAATTTCTGTTGTTAAATGAGACATTTCTTAAGTGAGTTTTGCCCCATTTTACGACCTTTCTTGCCTCAGTTATTAAATGAATTACTGCAGTTGATAATTTAGTAACCCTGTTGTTTAGTGAATCTGGCTTCCCTATTGACTTTGGGGATCACATGACCTTGGGACTCAGCAATGGTCATAAGTATGAACCAGTTGCTAAGCATCTGAATTTTGATCACATGATCATGGGGATACTACATGGGGTTTTAAGTGTGAAAAATGCTCATGTCATTTTTTGCAATGCCGTTGTAACTTGGAACAGTCATTAAATGAACTGTTTTAAGTCAAGGACTACGTGCAAACTATTTTTTTTAAAAAAAACTTGTTACCATCTTTAATGAAATTGCTTTGGAAGTAGCATACATTTCCATGATAAACATTTTCCAAACTCAAGTTCCCAGAATCATTGTAGTTCATTAATGCCAATGTTGGAAACTTATCTTTTCCCGTGGCAAACAGAATTAAGAATACAACCATGAGGGAGAAGAGACCCATTGCTTCAGACATGGCAAATCCCAGTGTAGCATCTGCTGTTTCAAAGAAGGATGCCTGGCATAACCGATGAATAGATTTCTGAGGTTAAAAAAAGGTAAAGGAATCCCTGCAGATTTTTACTTCACTAGTCGTTGCTCATTTCCATTTCAAGGAAATTCCATTTTGAAGCAGCGCTGGCCGAAGAAGTTTCCGTAGTCATGTGACTAGCAGGATGTCATGGAGCATTGTTACCACTGTTACCAAAGTGGTACCTATTTATCTACTTGTATTTGCATGCTTTTGAGCTGCTAGCTTGACAGGAGCTAGGGCAAGGACAGGAACTCACCCTGTTGCATGGTTCTCGGGTCTCAAACCTGGGCTGCCGACTTTCCAGCCAATGTCTTAATCGCTGAGCCATCCTGCCACCCCTAGATTCCTAAAGACACTTTCAATACCACCACCAGAACAGCCCCTTCTCCTGTCAAACGCCTGCAGGAATAAATTTGGCAGTGGTGTCAATGTTGAGAGCATTAGGAGGAGGAAGGAGTATTAGGTATGTTCACAGTCTTGAGTTATTTGTAAAAACAATAAAGTGGGATATAAATAAATAAAACCACAGCAATAAAATCATAACAATTAGAGAAATCCTTTGGAACTCCCTTAGTGCTTGTTGACTGAGCTTGATGCATGCAAACATGGTTGCTGCTAATGCTGCACTGTTGGGAGAGCAGAGGGCCACTGCAGCTCTGCAGTTCTTAGGGATCCGGGGTTGCTCCTGGTAGTTTGGGGATGGTGACAGCAGCAGTGCCTAAGCGAGTACAGGTAAAAAAAACAAAATCAGATATATTTTAATCTATTAATAATATATTGAAAGATAAATAGGTTTTTCTAGGGTCTTTGAACCAAACAGCTAACATCTCTTTTAATTAACACAGTTTTGTAACAAGCAATAAAAGAAAAAGCAATACAGACCCATGCATCAGAATTTGCAAAGGGATCCTTAGCAAGAAAGATAAGGGAGTTACAAAGATGAGCTTGTTTAAATTGATTAAATATTGAAAACTACGTTAATGGGATCTTGATCCCTTTCCTCTCTTTTCAGGTTTCATTAATAATATAGGTGGCCCTCGTTATTTGTGGGGGCTCTGCTCCAACCTAACAACCACAGAACATGAAACCATAGATCACGAGACTTTGAAAAAACACCCTACAGGCAGGGAAATTCCGCCATTTTTTACACATGCAAAAAAATACACAAAAACTCATTCGACCGCATCCTCTAAACACAACTCTGCCAAAAACCATCGCTGCACGAAACACTTTACCATAGATGATGAGAAGCGGTTTGCATGTATTCGTTTAATTTTATTTTACAATACTGTTAGCTTGCCCCAGTCCAAAGTCAACTGCAAAATGCTAGGCCAATGAAGACTGCATATCCTGATAAAAAGATTTTTTTTTTTTTGCTTTGCTTTGCTTTTAATTTATATGCCGCCCTTCTCCGGAGACTCAGGGCAGCTTACAATGTGTTAAGCAATAGCCTTCCTACTTTTGTATATTTATACAAAGTCAGCTTATTGCCCCACAATCTGGGTCCTCATTTCACATACCTTTGAAAGGATGGAAGACTGAGTCAACCTTGAGCCTGGTGAGATTTGAACTTGCAGTAATTGCAAGCAGCAAATGTTAATAACAGTGCTTTTAGTCCACTGTACTGCAGGCTCATAAATATTTAATCCAGCCTCATCTTCCAACCTTATGAATGTGATAGCACCCTAACTACCCCATAAACCAATGGCTGGGAGATCTGGGAATTGTAATCCAAAATTTATTTAGAAGGGACCAGTTGGAGGGGAGGCTATTTTAATGTGTTTACTTATGAAGATAGCAAAAGGCACCAAAAGAATATTTAGCAAAAAAAAAGAGAGAAAAAAATTCTTTGTCCTGATATTTGATGCTATGACCAGTGCCTATAAAGGAAATAGGATCATTGTCAAGCATTAAAAATTAAGCCCTCTTTTTATTTAAGCTCAAATTACATGTAGGATTTTTGTTTTGTCTTTTTTTGCCATGGAAGTGGATTGACACTGCTTGATTCAAGGATTTTTAAAATTCTTCCTATTATGGTTCACAGCCCTGGAGTTCCCAGTGAATCTTACTCTGCTTAATGTCTTGGGATCATCCATTTTTAGGCGAATGCTTGCCACCTGCAGTACACACTGAGGAGCAAACTTTTTTTTAAGTACTGGTAAGTTACGTTTTGAGTGTAACCATGTGTTTTTCTCTTCTGATTGTTCTGCGTCCTTCACCTTCCATATTGCAAAGTTTCCAACCATAGGCCAGGGATGGGATGGGGGGGAAAGGGGCAAATACTAATATTTTGGCAAATTGCAAAGCATGGCTGCTGGATTTCATGTGACCACAAAGTGCGCAAATCAGTGGTGAAATCTAAAATTTGTTACTACCGGTTCTGTGGGCGTGGCTTGGTACTGGTGGGGAAATGTGACTAGGTGGACGTGGCTTTTTTTTTTTAACTTTTAACCATTTTTTCTATAACCTCTTCGGCAAAGAGGTTGTAGAAAAAATGCTTTTAAAAACCTCTGAGGATTTCAGCTGAGTTGCCTGATCGGCAGAGGCTTTTTTTCTTTTAAATGCCTCTGACGATCCAAGCTGAGTTGCCTGATGAGCAGAGGCTTTTTTTCTTTTAAATGCCTCTGACGATCCAAGCTGAGTTGCCTGATTGTCAGAGGCATTTAAAAGAAAAAAAGCCTCTGCCGATCAGGCAACTCAGCTGGGATCGTCAGAGCCTTTTGAAAGCATTTTTTTACAACCTCTCAAGAGGTTGCACGATCATCAGAGGCTTTTTTTTTTTTTTTACTTTTAAAAGCATTTTTTCAGCCGAAGAGGTTGTAGAAAAAATGCTTTTAAAAGTAAAAAAAAAGCCTCTGATAATTGTGCGGCTCAGCTGGGCATGGGGGGGGGAAGGGATTTTTGCTACCAGTTCTCTGAATCATCCGCCTCCATCGCTACCGGGTCAGGTGATCCAGTCCGAACCGGGAGCATTTCACCCCTGGCACAAATGTAAGACCACACTTGGAATATTGCATCCAATTTTGGTTGCCATAATGTAAAAAGATGTTGAGACTCTAGAAAGAGTGCAGAGAAGAGCAACAGAGATGATAAGGAGACTGGAGGCAAAAAGATATAATGAATGGTTACATGAATTGGGTTTGTCTTGTTTAATGAAAACAAGGACTATGGGTGATATGATAACAGTGTTCCAATATCTGAGGGGCTGCCACAAAGAAGAGAGAGTCAACCTGTTCTTCAAAGCCCCTGAAGTCAGGACAAGAAGCAATGATTGAAAATTAATCAAGGAGAGAACCAACTTAGAACTAAGGAGAAATTTATTAACAATTAGAACAATTAATGAATGGAACAGCTTGCCTCCAGAAATTGTTGGTACTCCAACACTGGAAGTTTTTAAGAAGAGATTAGACAACCATTTATCTGAAATGGTATAGGGTTTCCTGCTTGAGCAGGGGGTTAGACTAGAAGACCTCAAAGTTCCCTTCCAAATCTGTTATTCCGTTACTCTGTCTCTAGATCAATACTTCTCAAACTTGGTGGATGGGGCGGGGAGTATTATTGTTTTTACTGTTTGTATATTGGGTTTTTATTTTTTGTAAGAAAATGTATATGGCACCTATTCACTGAGAGTGAATGGGTGCCATATACATTCTCTTAAATAAAATAAATATTAAATAAATAAACTTACCCTGCTAGCTGGGGAATTCTGGGAGTTGAAGTTCACACACCTTAAAGTTGCTAAGGTTGAGAAACATTGCTCTAGATTAACTGCAGTTGCCCTTCCTTTAGCCTTCCTGTGATTTATCAGGGCTGTTTATTTTAGACAGCTCCATCACAGTCTGAGACCCAATCTGACTAATTTGATAGCACTGGTATGATATATAGATGTGATTCACTAAGAATAATAAAATCATAGAACTGGAAGATGCTATTTAGTATATTGAGTGCAATCCCCTGCTCAGTACAGAAACACAAATTAAAACATTCTGTATGATTGGCTGTCTTCCTTCTCACATACCAGTTATGTTAGACAATTGTCTGTCTGTTTGTCTATCCATTTATTTATTAATTAAATTTATTTGTCGCCTATCTCACTGTGGGGTACTCTAGGGGGTATGTATTAAGAGACTAAAAAAGAAATAGTGAATGTGGAAATCCACCCTTCCCATTTCTTTATGTCCCAATGATGGTGAACTTGAACAGCATAGTCAAAGGAGGGCTATAATTTAGCTAATAATGGAAAAAGTTGTTTTTATGGGCTTACTATAAAATTCTGTGTCCTTCAACTGATTCAGTTTTACCACCAGTACAACTTATGGAATGTTTTCTAATTGCCTTTTGGCAAGCTGTATTAATTTATTTTTAAGATGAGATTGTTTTTCTCTTCATTATGTTGGTAAACAAAGCCATAAAGAGGAATATATCTTCAGAAGTCAATGTATGAAACTCTGTTAGGTATTAAATGATACCTTCAGCTCAAATTAAGACAGGGGTCCCCAACCCCTGGTCTGTCGACTGGCAGACCGGGCCATAGCATGCCAGAAACCAGGCTGCATAAACAAGCAAAGCCCCATCCACGGGACGCAGACAGCACGTGAAACTACCCCCTCTCCGGTCCGCCCCGTCTCCCCACGGAATCGGTCCCTGGTGCCCAAAAGGTTAGGGGCCACTGAATTAAGACTTCTACTTGTCCTTTTCCCAGAAAGTGAGTATGTATTGGGGCATAATTATCTTGCAGTAGTGATATCAAAGCCACAGTTAGCGTCTAGCAAGAAGAAAAGTTTGATGGCCCTGTGAGTAGCTGGTAGAACTTTTTTAACAGTTGAAGAAAAAAAGAAACTCAGTAATACCATCATGGAATGTGCAGGTATAAATGCTTTCATCTCAAGATGCTACATGTAATGGCAAGAAAGAAAACCTTTTTGATCAATCAAGGTATTTCCAATTTCCCTTTCAGATAGGCTTCAACATCAGTAAGGGCCAGGGATTATGGAAATTAAAGTTGGACATATATGGGGGATAACATGGTTGGGAATTATTTATACAGATCTGTGAAAACACTCAGTTTTGCCAAGGAATAACCAACCTAGTGCCCTTTAAGTATTGTGGACTATAGGGTCCATTAGTGGAGCCAAAAGATCTGGAAAATGTATACAGTATCAGCTTGCCTTCTGTAAATTTGTCAAGTTGGAGTTATCTCAGTTGTTTATCTGTCAAAAATATTTGAAGAGACTAAGTGATTTTCTTAGGATCTTGTGTTCCCTGCTTCTACTCCCTAACATTCCCTCCTTCTCCAATTTGGGAGGAGAGAATCTGTAAGAAGGCTTTTACCAGGGCAGATGCGGACAAGCAAGTGTCCTACATTTATTTTGGACCAACTCCCATCAGCTGCATCTACCAAGATGAAGGATCAAGGATTAGGGAAATTTTAGTTCAAATGTCTAGAATCTGCTGGACTGTCTAATTCTGCTACAGGGATTTACACTGACTCAATTCGAGAAGGATCTGGGTCCCTGCCAACATATACTCATAGAGGATGTATCCAAGGCCTCTGAGCTGCGTGATGCCAGGGAGTGAATGCGTAGTTTGCAAATCGGGACTTGATGCACAAAACAACCTGGAAGTGATCTTCTGTGATGACCCAGGAAAAATGCAATGTGAGCACTTACTATAGATGCCAGTGTGTTGAGGGACAAGCTAGATCTACGGGCTGATTCTGCACAAAAAGGAGCAACAGAGAGAGAAGTGAGAAGTACTCCCTCTCCAGCCTACGCCAAGGCACTCCGCAGTGGCAATATTCACACTGAACCATAAATCAGCCAACCATATTTTAGTTTAGCATGCTGTGTGAATGCAGCCTATGTAAATGTTGCAAACATATGTTCATACTACAAATGGCTGTATCACAAACATCTAGTTTAACCACAAGATCTCTGGCAGAGATCCAGAAAGGAGCAGGGCCAATAAACAGGAAATGTCTGGTCTGACTTAACTAATATTTCTCTGTCTTGCATTTGTAGAATGCAAAAATGTATGCAAAGTTGATTGTGCTCGATGGGTTCAGTTATTTTCAAGGTTGGGAACCCAATGAAACCCAATTTTCTTTGGGCCCAAAGCCATGATTTTGCTTCCGCTAGAATACTCTGTTGGCTTGTATTTCGGAATCTATAGATTCTACAATGGACATGGTAGCTAAACACGATAGCAAAAATAAGGATAGCTAGTTCAGGAAAAACTCTGACAACATGTCTGAGGCAAAATATGGCAACACTGTTCAAAATCAAGATCTGTTTTCTCTTGTTCCAGAATTCAGGAGCAAACAATGGCTCTAAATTTCAGAAAAATAAATTCTAGTAAACCGTTAGGAAAATGTTCCTAACACTAAATGTAGTTTGATAGAAGTATCAGTGATAAAGATATTTTTGGATCCTCTTTCCTGGATGTATTTAAGAAGAGGCTAATATCCATCTATAAACAAGCCTTTAATTTGGGTCCCCACACTGAACCAGGAGATGGATTACATGGCATAATTCAGCCAGTCTGGTGGCTCCTTGTGTGTTATTCCAATTTGGGCAATGAAGCTAATTTGGTAAAGTGTAGCTCAGTTAAGCATTTTCATTGACTCACAATTATAGAATCATAAAATAAGAATTGGAGATAATATCGTCCAAACTTTCCCAGTCTCGGTAACTTCCTGAGGGGTGGCATTCAGTACCCAGAATTCCCTAGCCAGCATGGCTATTGCTGAGAATTCTGAGTTGGTCAACATTTCTAGAATTTTCCATAGTTGGGGAACACTGATTCAGTCCAAGTCCTTATCATATGCAGGAATCTGTATCAACAGATGGCTGTCCAGCCTTTCAAATACCCCCACCAAAGAGTATCATCACCTCCCAAAGCAATCTAACTCATTCTTAAACAGAATTTACCAGCAGAACATTTTTTCTGATGTCCACTTGAAATGTAGTTCTTTATAGCTTAGACTCAGTTGTCCCCTTTCTTGTCCACCCTTATGGGATATCTTTAAGAATTTTGTCAGAATTTTTGTCTAGTAACAATCCTTCAGATACTTGAAGGCAACACTCATGTCTTCCCACAATTATATAATCCAAGTGAAACATCTCCAGTGTCTCCAATGATTCCTCATAAGTTTTTTCCCTCTTCCAGCCGCCTTTTTTATCTGGGTTGCTCCAGTTTGTCACTGTCCTTCCAAAAATGTGGTGCCCAGAGCTGAACACAATATTTTAGGTATGGTTTGACCAATACAAAATAAAAAGAAACAACAAGCTTTTCCTCCCAGCTATGTTCATGTTGTATAACTGGGAACATAGCTTATACAAATTGTTGATTCCTGTCTCTCTTAGTATACCAAATTGTTGCTAACTGCCAGCTATGTCATAGACCAGAGACATGAATTATCACTTTTTGTCCTCAAATGCCATGTTTTCTTCTGTAGGAAAAGAGATATGGCTAAGAAGGATTCTATCACTTCACTTACCTTTGCTACCGGTTCGCTCGCATGCGCAAATTGTATTTGATGATGTCCGAGTGGGTGGGTGGAGCCTCCCGCCACCGCTGCTACCAGTGCGCCTGAACCGGGGCGAACCGGTACAACTCTCCACTGGGCAGCATTATGCTTGGTCAGATGCACTGGACTTCCCCTTCTTTATTAGTTTAAAATTTGAGGTATACAAGTCAAATAATTTAAGTGGAAGGCTCTACAAATTCACTGTCATCCATTTAATTAAAAAAACAACAGCCATAGGAGCAATTTTGGCTTTAAAAGCTCCACTGAGCCTTGTAGTCCACTGGATGATTTTCTGGAAGCCATGATTTCTCTCAGCCTAATCTACCTCACAGGATTGTTGTGAGGAAAAATGATGAGAAGAGAAGAATAGAATCATATATACCACCTTGATTTCCTTAGAGAAAGGATGGAGAGAAATGGAATTTATCTCATTTACTAAAAAAAAAAAAAAAGAACTGCTAATTTTATGGATTTGCTCAAAATATTGTAAACTAATAACTGGTGGATTTCTTTGCAGAGTTGGTACCTAAATACTAAAGCACATGAGCAACCAGTTTAGGGACAGTTGAGGATCCGTGGGTTGGATCCAGTCCAATTTTACAATATGATTTTGATATTATATCAGAAGCCAATTTCATTATATTTTGAAGCGGGAGGATTTATGGTCTGATTTATGGTAATTTCAGGAAACAACTGTCTTTACTTCATAGAATCCATTTGATGTTTTTAGTCTTTAAGTGTTTACAGCATTGCAATCCTTGAAAAGAGAAGCAAAAGGCAGGAAATTTAAATTGATTGAAGATCCATTCATAACCTTTGAGAACGTAAGAAATCTGACAGCATTTCATCTCTCTTTTGTGAATGTTGAAGCACTTATCTCTAACTGCCATCATGCTGTGGCCAGCTTTAAATAAAAGTAAGAAATCCTCCTGATCATCAAAATAAGTTTTTTTGCTATACAATCCAGACGTAGAGACCATGCTTTTGAGTAGAACTGGGATTTTAAATTTCTGCTCCCAGTCAGTGTGGTCATGATATTCACACGTTTGTTTTTGCTACTCTGGTCCTGCAACATCATTTAATGCCTGAAGGATCTATGGCTACTATCATGCTATATAGATAGAAATTTCTCTATCCGTGTCAGGTCATTATTGCCTATACTGAAGACTTGTCAAACACAGAGAAATACATACATAAAATAAGGGAGTGGTAAGGTTTTCCACAAGTTTTCTACTTCACAATTTTTTTAATGGTAAAGGAATATAGGGGACGCGGTGGCTCAGTGGCTAAGATGCAGAGCTTGTCGATCGAAAGGCCGGCAATTCAGCAGTTCGAATCCTAGTGCCACATAACAGGGTGAGCTCCCGTTACTTGCTCCAGCTTCTGCCAACCTAGCAGTTCAAAAGCATGTAAAAAATGCAAGTAGAAAAATAGGGACCAGCTTGGTGGGAAGGTAACAGTATTCCATGTGTCTTTGGCGTTTAGTCATGCCAGCCACATGATCACGGAGACGTCTTTGGACAGCGCTGGCTCTTCGGCTTTGAATGGAGATGAGCACCGCCTCCTAGAGTCAGGAACGACTAGCATATATGTGCAAGGGGAACCTTTTCCTTTACCTTAAGGGAATAATAGTAGCTCATCATCAATATTTCATCAAGTTGATTAAATTAAACATTTGTGCCATTATCTGTATGGTAATTTTTGTAATAACAGGAAGTCCTTGACTTATAACAGTTCATTTAGTGACCGCTTGAAGTTACAACAGAACTGGAAAAAGTGACTTATGACCGCTTTCACACTTATGATTGTTGCAGCATCCCCAAAATCAAGTGATCAAAATTCAAATGCTTGGCAATTGATTCATATTTATGACGGTTGCAGTGTCCCGGGGTCATGTGATCACCTTTTGCGACCTTCTGACCAGCAAAGTCAAGGGGGAAGCCAGATTCACTTAACAATTGTGTTACTAACTTAACAATTGCAGTGATTCACTGAACAACTGTGGCAAGAAAGGTCATAAAATGGGGCAAAAGTCAGAAAAACTGTCTCACTTAGCAACAAGTTTCGGACTCAATTGTGGTCATAAATCGAGGACTTCGTGTATTTCTGTAATTGTCACAGGGTTGTCATGGAAATAAGTTGAAATGCTTAGTATGTTTGTTTTTTGTGCTTATTCCTCACCAACTTTCCTCATTTTATTGGTTCTTCAGATGTATGGTCTCCAGTTCTGTGACGTTGGCTATTTCTAAAAACTCTGGGAGATGAAATCCATACATAAAGAGAAACCTTGCATTATTCTCCTTCATACTGTGACATTTGCATAAATAAATTTCAACCTTAGGAATTGAATTCAGTCAAAAATGAAGGAGACATAGCTGAACTGGAGTTTAGAACCTGCTTTTTCCACCTTTGTAATTCTGTTGCAGCTTTTTTTTTATGCCCAAGGTTTTTCACTTTTAATCACCTCTTTTATCTCTACTAGAGATGTAAAGCACCAAGCTGCCAAATATAAGGGCAACAGCTCTATGCCATTATCATAACATGTAAACAACAATACATTTTTCTCCTTTTATAGAGCTCTTAAGAGCAAGTTGATAAACATGAAGACAGCTTTCTCTGTAAACGTCTTTCCATAGATTTAATCAGCATTCTTGAAGATTCAATGCTTTGAGTCTCGCTGAGCCTTTCCTTATTTCTGAATTCAAGTGCTCTCCATTCATCCTTGAGTTGACAGCAAACTATATTGATGTCCCCTCTGCCCACTCTGTTCCCAGTCACTGGCAATTATCTGACTTCTCTCCAGAATACGGGTAGTCCTCGACTTACAACAATTCATTTAGTGACCATTCAAAATTAGAATGGCTCTGAAAAAAGTGATATGACAGTTTTTCACATTTACGACCGTTGCAGCATCCCCCATGATCACATGATCAAGCTTCAGGCTCTTGGCAACTGACTCATATTTATGACGGTTGCAGTGTCCCAGGGTCATGTGATCAGCCTTTGCGAACTTCTGACAAGCAAAGTCAATGGGGAAGCCAGATTCACTTAGCGGCCGTCTGATTAACTTATCAACTGCAGTGATTCACTGAATAACTCTGCCAAGAAAGGTCATAAAATGAAGCAACTCATTTGCCTCAACTTAACAACTGTCTCACTTAGCAATAGGAATTCTGGACTCAATTTTGGTCACAAGTCGAGGACTACCTTTATAGAGTTATAAAATGTAACACAATATTTTTCAAAATTGGCAACTTTCAAATGTTGTGGACTTCAACTCCCAGAATTCCGCAGTCAGCGAAAAACATTGGTCTTAACAGATTTAGTAATATTTATCTTGGACAAGGTTGGAATAAGTGGAAGCAATTTTGCATCACATCAACTAAGATGTCTTACGTCTGAGCTGGAGATGAGATGAAGTCAGCATAATGGCGACAAAACAAAAGTTGTTACCAAGGCAATCTTGTGCCAGGGTTAGATGTAAACGGAGAAGAAGGGGTTTTTTTTAACATGTAATGGTCATCCTTAACACGAGGATTGCTCAAGATAGATAAAGTTGCAGTTCTAATTCTGCATTTTGTGAAGAAGTGGAGAATATGGAAAAAAGGGCTAATGATGAAAAGATACTATATTTCAATAGGAATCGGAAGTGTCCTATGACTAAGTGCCCCTATACTCTGGATTAATTCCAGGGTATAAGCATTTTCCTTGGAAGTTTTATCTGTGTTTGGAGGTTTATCACATTTGCACTACTCAAGTGACTCTGAAGACACAGACAAATCTCCAAGTGGCTTCAACGACTCTCTGAAAGGATGCAAATGACTAGCTGACTGCAAGAAATATAAATCCTTCCATTCACCACCATCCAGCCAGAGCTGAAAAAGCTTCTTGGATGAGAAGCGAAAACAAGAAAGTCCAGTTGCCTCCTGAAAAAGCACCTTTGGGACCTGTCTAAATAGAAGTTTTGAGAAGAGATCTTTCCATCGTTCTTGTATTTTCTGCATTATCCCTCTAACTTCTTAACTAACTCTGCTTCTGTTTCTTTCTCTTCCATACAGTTATTCTAAAAGTTATTTCTCTGTCTCAAGCCTCTCAGCCAAGCACTAAACTTTGAAGGGACCTTAAGTAAAATGCAGGATTTGGTTAGAGTTATCAAATTTCAGAGCAATGACCCAAGAACACCAGGTGGCTGTGCATGGCGACTCTTTCAGTTTCTCACTTATTCTGAGACCATTCAGGGGTTTTTGTAAGAATCAGTAAATGTAGATACCTGAGGATTATTTCAGTCATAGAAATCAATCCAATGTATACTGGTTTGACAGGAAGAAAATAAAAGACTACAGATAGTCCTTGACCTACAACCACAATTGAGACCAAAATTTCTGTAGTTATTAAATGAATTTTGCCTCATTTTCCAACTTTTCTGGCCAAAGTCAGTGGTGGGATTCAGCCAGTTTGCACCACTTCGGAGAACTGGTTGTTAAAGATCTCCGCACTTTCCATAAGGCCCTGAAGACGTTTTTATTTCAGCAAGCCGGCCTGGCCTGAATAGATTTTATGGGTTAGTTTTTAATTGTATAGCTTGAGGTTTTAAATTGGGAGGCCGATTAATTTAATTTATTTTTAGTTATCTTAACTTTTATATTGTATGTTATTTTAATTTTCAGCTGTTCACCGCCCTGAGTCCCTTCGGGGAGAAGGGCGGGATATAAATTCAATAAATAATAATAATAATAATAACAACAACAACAACAACAACTACCTGAGCAGTTTGGTAAACCAGTTGTTGGAAGAAATCATTAGGGCAGAGAACCGGTTGTTAAATTATTTGAATCTCACCACTGGCCAAAGTGATTAAGTGAATCACTGCAATTGTTAAGTTAGTCACACAGTTGTTAAGTTAGTCACACGGTTGTTAAGTGAATCTTGCTTCCCCATTGACTTCGTTTGTCAAAAGGTCGCAAGTGACCCCAGGACACTGCAACCATCATAAGTATGAATCAGATGCCAAGCATCTGAATTTTGATCACGTGATCAAAGGTATCTGCAATGGTCATAAGTATTAAGAACGGTCATAAGTCACTTTTTTCAGAGCCGTTGTAATTTTGAACAGTCACTAAATAAATTTTTATAAGTCAAGGACTACCTGTATTCTGGAGAGAAGTCAGTGGCTGAGAAGAGAGGGGGCAACTACATCAGTGTAGTTTGCTGACAACTCAAGGATGGATGGCGAGCACTTGAACTCAGAAATAAGGAAAGTCTCAAAAAGATTCAAGTTTGAATAGTCACTAAATGAAGTGTTGTAGATCAAGGACTACCTGTAATTGGTAGTTCCAGTTCATCCACAGCCTTCTTCTGCTCTATCCTTTCTCTGCCAATGCATCTTTTTTCTGCCTTGCAGTTCCTCATCTCTGAAGGCTACCAAGCATGTGCTAGTAAACAGGCACATTTGAAGGAAGTGCTATTACAGAGAATGGAATGGAATGAACTGATTTCGCAAAGCTTTGATACATTGCATTACGGTAGAACTCTAGTGCCTTTCTTGTTTCCATAGGTCTGGTGAAGCTGGGCGTACACTGCATCACAGGGCAGAAAGTTGCCATTAAGATAGTGAACCGAGAAAAGCTTTCTGAGTCTGTACTGATGAAGGTAAGCAAGTCATATTTCTTGGTGTTATAGCAGGGGGGGTTGAGGGATGGGTGAGGGAGATTGGAGAAGACGGAGAAGACCAAAAGAGTGAGGCACTGAATCCACAATCCAGAGAGAAATAAATTGCATGCTATGCTTTCTACTCATCTCCAACTCTGCCTCTCACTTTCCTTCCCGTGGAAAGGTCAAAGTCTGATAAAAGTGGGACCCTTAGCAGAGATATCTAATTGATTCATTGTCTGTATTAGTGCCCTGAAGGAAGTTGCCAGTCAATTTCTAGCCACTGGGAAATTTGCAAAATTAATGCAATCTCTCACCAAGTTGTCAAGGCAGCACAGAGTGATGTTACTGAGGTGGCTTCTCCACTAGGCACTTAGAGCAACTTCATAGCAACCCCTAGCTGTCACTGAAGTTATATTCATCCTGCCCTCATTATTGCAATCCCATCAATTTGGCACAGCAATGGAGGGATGACTATAAAAGTGTTCTAAGTAACTGATAGGATTTGGGAGTAAATGATGATATAAGTATGATGCAGATCCCATGACTTTTAGGTGTTTGCATCCTACATTATGACTCAAGCACACACTAATGTCATTTGTGCAATAACTCATGACACATATGTCCTTTTGGAAACTTCAAGGCTTTGCTGTGGATACTTGTGGCAGCAGGTTGGTAGTGGAGAAGGAGCAGTGGGATTTTGCTGCCTAACAAAGGATGTGCAAAACATAGGCAGATACTCTAAAAATGTATATGATCTCTATGTGAGAATAGCACAACCCCAGAACAGAATCAGGGTTAGGTAACACTCCCATTGGGGCTCTAATATCCTTATCTTGGCCTGTTTGTTCAGACCATCTCAGTCTGTATCACCAGAGCAAATCTTTTCCTTGCCTTTGATTTGTTTTGCAAGGTGGAATAATTTCATATGACTGGTTCAGCTGAAGTATTTTTCTGTACAGTAATACAGTTTTCCCCTTTCTGAAGTCTGTGCTAATGTGGAAAAAAAAACCCCACTGAAAAGACCCTCCAAATACCAGATAGTTTTAGCCATAACATAAAGCAAATGGTAATTTGGTATTATTATTTTTAATTGGGGCAACTGCATCCCTTTTAAAGTCTTTTAACTTGGCACAACAGCTTCCCCGGCATCTGGATGAAGCTATCTATCTGGACCCGTACCAGTCGGGCTTCAGGCAGGGGTACAGCACAGAAACGGCATTGGTCGCGTTGGTGAATGATCTCTGGAGGGCTCGGGACAGGGGTTGCTCCTCTGTCCTGGTCCTATTAGATCTCTCAGCGGCTTTTGATACCATCGACCATGGTATCATGCTGCAGCAGTTGAGGGGGTTAGGAATAGGGGGCACCGTTTTGCGGTGGTTCTCCTCCTTCCTCTCTGACCGCTCGCAGTTTGTGTTGGCAGGGGGGCAGAGGTCGACCTCGAGGTGCCTCACATGGGGAGTGCCGCAGGGTTTGTTCCTCTCACCCCTTCTGTTCAACATTTATGTGAAGCCGCTGGGTGAGATAATCTGTGGTTTTGGGGTGAGAGTCCATCAGTATGCTGATGACACTCAGCTCTACATCTCCACCCCAGACCACCCCAACGATGCCCTTGATGTGATATCTCGCTACCTGGAGGCCATGCGGGTCTGGATGGGGAGAAATAGGCTCAGACTCAACCCTTCCAAGACCGAGTGGCTGTGGCTTCTGGCGTCCCGATATAGTCAGCTGGTGCCATCGCTGACTATTGGGGGTGAATCGCTGCCCCCCCACAGAGAGGGCTCACAATCTGGGTGTCCTCTTGGATGCACGGCTGTCTTTTGAAGAGCATATGACAGCTGTGGCCAGAGGGGCTTTTTATCACGTTCGCCTGATTCGCCAGTTGCAGCCCTTTCTGGACCGGGACGCCTTGCGCACGGTCACTTACGCCCTTGTCACCTTCCAGCTGGACTATTGTAATGCTCTCTACATGGGGCTCCCCTTGAAGAGCACTCGGAGGCTCCAACTAGTCCAGAATGCGGCCGCGCGGGTGATTATGGACGCAACCCGTTATGCCCATGTGATACCCCTCCTGCGCGAGCTGCACTGGCTCCCAGTGGTCTTCCGGGTGCAATTCAAGGTGTTGGTTACCACCTTTAAAGCGCTCCATGGCATAGGACCCCTGGGTACCTTCGAGACCGACTTCTGCCACCAGTAGCCTCCCACCGGCCAGTTCGCTCCCACAGAGTGGGGTCTCCTCAGGGTGCCATCGGCCAAGTTTATGTCGGCTGGCGACACCCAGGGAGAGGGCCTTCTCTGTGGGAGCCCCAACCCTGTGGAATGAACTGCCCCCGGAAATGCGTAAGATCTCTGACCTCAGGGTATTTCGCTGTGCCCTTAAGACCCTGCTGTTCCGCCAGGCCGGGCTATCAATGTAATGATTTTAAATTGAATGTTTTAAATTTATTGAGCCGAAATTATTTAATAATTTTAAATTATTTTAATTGTTGTTTGTCTTTGTGCTTTTAATAGGCTGTACACACCGCCCTGAGTCCTTCGGGAGAAGGGCGGTATAGAAATAAAATTATTATTATTATTATTATTATTATTATTAGTAGTAGTAGTAGTAGTAGTAGTAGTAGTAGTAGTAGTAGTATTTTGGAGAAAAAAAGCACCTACAAGTGTCATGTGTAGCAGAGGAGACGCATACTAAATCTTTGCATGCTCTTAGTTGGCATTTGGTAAGACCCGATCAAATAGCCAGCACAGGAAAGCAAAACAAACCACAGAAAGAAAGACTATATATATATATATATATATATATATTTAAGGGGTTTATATCAAATTGAGTGCCTTGTGTTTGCCACTTAATGTCCTGGCAAGTACTTGAGAACAAGCTGACAAGTGGGTGATAGATCTTGCCTGAAGGCCCAGAGCAAAGGCTGGATGGCCCAATTTCTGTAGCATAGTGATAGACTCAAAGAATAAATCTTTATTTTTCACCTATAGAGCATTTGCGTGTCCTTCCAGATTCATCGTAGTCATAAGTCACTTTTTTTCAATTCAGAGATGGGTGGTTTAGAAATATGAAATATAAATAAATAAAAGTAAACACTTGTAGCTCAGGTTTTAGATTTTGGCAGTGGTTTGCTCTCCAAGCTTGTTTCCATTTAGTTTCTGAATGTTTCATTACCAGACTAGTTAACATCATCCGCAGGATTTTCCTTGTCCTATTCCTCATTCGTCAAGAAAATTCTGCTGATGATGTTACTTAGTCTGGTAATGAAATGTTCAGAAATTAAATGGAAACAAGCTTGGAAAGCAAACCACTGCCAAAATAAAATAAAAAAATTCCAGGTGATCTTAGTGACTCCTTAATATAGCTAATTGTTCCCTAAATATTCCTCTTTGTGCAGTTCAGTCTTCAACCAGTTTTTACAATTAAAAAAAAGTACAGTAAAAAAGAGAAGTAGTTTAGCACAACAATTTGTTATTGGGAAAGGGAAAAAAAAATAATAATAAGGCAACAAAGCAACATACAGTATCTAATTAAAAGTTTTGCACAGTGCATAACCTGGTGAAGATATCAGACCACATGATAGGTGAGTATAGGGTTAGCATCCTTGAAAATAATAAACATAAAATATTTCTGTGAGGTCCTCATATTTTGAAATAATTGGGTGCATTTCCCTTCCCTTCCCCTTCCCTTCCCTTCCCTTCCCTTCCCTTCCCTTCCCTTCCCTTCCCCCTCCCTCCTTTCCTCTCCCTTTTCCAACGGTGCGTTTGTGGCATGGTGCTCTATTCTGGAGCCCAGAGTAAATCTTAATATCTCATACATTTGAATAGGATTAAAATACGCTTAAGACTACATAACCTAACACCCAGCTTCTTTGTTATAATAACTGTTTATGAGACATGCATGATTACCTGTGTCACAGCTATTCACTATTCATACAGAAAAATGTTAGTAGTCTACTCTTGATTACACTAGAATCTCCCCCTCCTGGTGATGGGGTTTAGATTGACTTCTAGATGAATTTCTAATCCTAAATGAATGCAATCAAGACCACTACCTGATCCAGCATGCTACAATATCCCTGCTTGATTAAACGACCCCTCGAGGGAATAGGGCAATTTTGCATGCATAAATTGCTTCCTTTCTTTCCTGTTTGTTTATTTATCAAATTTCATATGGCCACCCATCCCACAAAAGTGACTCTGAGAGGGGCGTATAACAAATCTAAAAAGTTTATTAAGAAACATCAGACTTTCACTATTGTAATAGTTACTAAAAACATCAAAAAAGCTGTAAAAATCATCAAAACTAAAAATGAAGGAAGAGTAGGTGGAGAGATGTTAATATTGGTCTAGCTTGAAGGACCCAGATATTGCAAGGGAAAACCGTGTTTATGCAAAGCAGACCAAGAGCAATAGTTTTCCAAATCTCAAATTTTATTTATTTATTAAATTTATATAGCTACTCATCTTATCCAAAGTGACTCTGGGTGGCACGCAACAATAAAAAAAGAGAGCATAAAAAACAGTGAATGTGTTTGTTTGTTTGTTTGTTTGTTTGTTTATTTATTTATTTATTTATTTATTTATTTATTTATTTATTTTTAAATTTGTATACCGCCCTTCTCCCTGAGGATTCAGGGTGGTGAACAGCCAAGTAACAGCATAAACTACAAACATTAAAATACAATTAAAAAGATATATATATAAATTTGGCCCCATGATTAAAAACAATAACAGACAATTAAAAACATTTTAAAAAAGTGTTAGGCCAGCCCGGCTTGCTGGAAAAAGAAGGTTTTAAGGGCATGGCAGAAGGCACCGAGGTCTTGGATTCTCCTTATCTCTGGGGGCAGCTGATTCCAGAGGGTAGGTGCCCCCACAGAGAAGGCCCTCCCCCTGGGGGTCACCAGCCTACATTTTATCTATCTATCTATCTATCTATCTATCTATCTATCTATCTATCTATCTATCTATCTATCTATCTATCTATCATCTGTCTGTCAGTCTTATCTATCTCTATCATCTATCTGTCTGTCTGTCTGTTTGTCTATATATCATCTATCTATCTTATCTATCTATCTATCTATCTATCTATCTATCTATCTATCTATCTATCTATCTATCTATCTATCTATCTATCTATCTATCTATCATCTATCACAGGG